>PVIU01007252.1:0-93577 GCA_004026605.1 Ondatra zibethicus | reverse complement strand
AATGATAAACTAGAGTGCCTTCTGTCCTCTCTTACAGTACAACCTTTTTATTTTAAAACTTATACAGCCTCACTACAAAAATCAAGTTTTCAAATGCAAATGATAAACTAGAGTGCCTTCTGTCCTCTCTTACAGTACAACCTTTTTATTTTAAAACTTATACAGCCTCACTACAAAAATCAAGTTTTCAAATGCAAAATGGCTGTATCTCACCTCTAGAGACCCGAAACACCAAACACACACTTTCTTACACTACATTTTCAACATGCTTCTGAGCACCTCTAGGGAAATTCTGTCATAATGGAGGTGCAAGACAAAAATGGTGTTTAGGCTCCCCCACCCCGACCCGAAAGAAACAAAGACATGTACATCCATTTCCATTATGTGACAATTACTGAATAGGATACTGAGTAACTGCACAAGACACACACAAAGGTTGCCAAGGGCCCAGTTACCTTCAGTTCAGCATTGCTCTCTGCATTTTTAAGCATGTGCAGCAAAAATTCCGCACTCTTTTTTGGCCACCGACCCTGTGTCCAGCCCCATTGTTTGGCCTAAAAGAAAAAAGGAAGCAGCTTGTTATTTACCTTGGTAGGCTAGCATCAGACCCTGTTAGGAACGTCTAGCTAACACCGAGGCTGCTCAGAACATGTTTTATTTCACGGTTAATCCAAAGGTGTCCTAAGACTGTCATCACAGCAACCAGACCAGAGACTTCAGCCCCTCCTCAATGTCCACCATTAAGTCCATGTCTCACCTGGGCACACCTACCGACTCCACCATTGTACCGTCGGAATGGCACACACTGCTTCTTCAAAGTGACATCTTTCAGATACTTGGTGGCTTTCCGGATATGCATACCCTTGATGGCCTGGGCCGTTTCACGGGTGTTCTAATTAATACAAGCCAGAAGTTTTTGGTTAATAATGTCGATCCACTGAAATTTTGGGAGCCGGGGGACGAAATCACAGTAAATTATCTAAGCTTCATTACCCCGTAATTAGCCTGTATCCCACAATATTTGGAAGTTTTCCGCAAGCATTCACACCCCAACGACCAACTCATAAAAAGGGAGGCTGCTCAGAATGTGTTTGTTTTCATGGTAAATCCAAAGGTGTCCTAAGAACGTCATCACTGCAGCGACCTCGTGAAGACACTCAAGAGCAAATCACAATTCTATATCAGGATCATGGGGCTTCCTTACCTTAAAGTGAACCCGAAGGTTTGAGCCTCTCGATTTGCATGCTACAGAAATGCAAAAGGAAAGAAGTTCATCTTTAATTATGTACACGCCAAAACCAAACAAAAAACAATCTGTTAAACAGAGGCGTGTCGGAACTTACATTTTGTAGGGTTTTCTGGGTCAAGAGAGTAGCGAACCATCTTCACAGGTCACCTGGGAACAGAACATTACCGTCAGCCAGTAATCAACACGTCTAAACCCTGAGTCTGTAGATACTGCCAACGGCTGCTCAGAGAAGAGTTATTTTCACGGTCAATCCAAAGGTGTCCTAAGAAATGACATCATCGCAGCCACCTTCTCCTTGCCGGTTTAACGCCAGACCTACCCGCCCGCAGCTTTAATGAATCTGGCGGCCCGCGGCCGTGCACCATCACCCACAGACCGTCCGTCTCCTCCCTCACCCCGACCTCGCGGCCGCCCCACGCACCCACGCCACGAGCCGCCCAGGGTGCAGCCCTGAGCTCAGATGAATGTGGCTCCCGGCCAGCACTAACCGCGGGGGCCGGGTCCAGCCTCGGGCGCCCCGCTAGGCTCGGCTCAGCCCGTGCCTCCGCCAGCAGTGCCGCCCTCTCCCCACGCCCGCCCCGCGGCCTGCCGAAGCCCGGATCGGACGCGCCGCCGAGCCCCTCCGTACAGAGCGCGGCCGCCTGTGGCGAGGACCCATGGTCCTGGGAGCTCGGAGCCCTGGGGCCGCGATGCCGGCTCCCCCGACGCCACGACGGCGGCGATGGCGGAGGATTCGCCCGAGAGCCCGACGCCGAGTAACGCTCACCTCTGGCCGCTTACAGGAAGAGGAAGTACAAGGGCTACTGGGAGAATTCATGAGACCTCGACCTCTCGCGAGACTTCCGGCGCAGGCACGAGATCCGAGGAGAGGGCGGGCTGAGAAGAAAGGGAATGTGTGATGTTTTGGGGGATGTCAGAAAAGAAATGCAACTTTAGAGACTGTCTCAAAATTCTCTCTCTTTTTTATTTAATTCCAAAAATAACAATTATGGCTTTTAAGTATCAGTGAATAAAAACATTCCTGAAGCATAGGACACAAATTACTGGGAATGAACTAGAAATCTAGCTATCTTAGTTGTTCGATTTGATTTTGTCAACATGGACCCTCTGAAAGTGCTTTATAATTGGACAGTTAGAAAGACCCGAGCCAGGTTTAGCTAAGCTAGCTTTTAATTCCAGCACTCGGGAGGTTGAGGCAATAACCTCACCAAGTTTGAGGCCAGCCAAGGCTACATAGTGCGACCCTGTCTTAAAAATGAAAAAAAAAATAGTAAATAAATTAAAGACCTAATGGTGTATATCATGATGCCTCAAACCTGTAATCCCAGCATTTGCCAGTTGGAAGCCGGAGAACAGAGACCAGAGCCAGAGGTGGCTCAGCACTTAATAGCATTTGTTGCTCTTCAGCAGGACCAGGGTTTGGTTCGCAGCACCCACAATGTAACAGTAGCTCACATGTGTAACTCCAGGTCCAGTGAATTAGATACCATGTTCTGACCTTGATAGGCACCAGGCACACCCCTGATTTTCAGGCAAAACACTCATACGCATAAAATAAATAAATCTAAAACAATTTTTTTCCCTGAGACAGGGTGTCTCTGTAGCTTTAGAGACTGTCCTGGAACTAGCTCTTGTAAAACAGGCTGGCCTCGAACTCACAGAGATCAACCTGTCTCTGCCTCCCGAGTACTGGGATTAAAGGCGTGTGCCACTACCGCCCGGCTAAAACAATTTTTTTTTAATAAAATAAAAAGAATTAGAGGGCAGCCAGCAGTCTGTAAGACTCCTGTCTGCACAAATAGCTGAGAAACCTGACTTCGTGGTAGGAGGCTAAGGGAGTAGGGCAGAGGGGGAGGGGTATGTCAGTGTGTAGTCAGTCGTATATTAATTATGAAGACAGGCTAACGGAAGATTCTGGTTCAGATGATTGCTCTTCCCCAGTGTCAATTCCAGATCTTCATTCTCTTCCTTGTTCAAGGTCACTTCTCTTCTGATTCTGTTGCAGCTTGCGACGTCACCACTTCCAGGCAACTCAAACTCCAAGTGACTGAGTAGAAACAATGTCCTAGGCTCACTTGGCTTCTAGATAGGGTTTCATTCCCGAGAGAATGTTGAGCACCGAAGACACTCCACTTGGAACTTGTTTTCTTCCTGGCAAAACTGGCCTTTGGGCAAAGAACTATCCCCTATCCCCGACCCTTAGTACCAAAGTTTGGATATTACAGCGTTTCTTTCATGTATCACTTCCTTCACAAGCCTTTACCACAGGCTGCAGACTCCCAAGTAAATTCTTCCCTTGAGCTAGACAGACACAGGTATCAAATCACTTTCTCAATACCTTTCCTGGAGACATCTGAGGGAAATATTTAATTCACCCTTAAACAGAACTTTGGGCTGGGATGTAGTTTAGTGGTAGAGTACTTGTCTAGACTCTGTCAAGACCTGAGTTTGATCCCTGAGTTTTTCAAAAACTTTTGAAGAAAAAAAAAAAGTTTTACTGGGGGAAAAGTTTTGGAGGAGTGTTGGAGAGCTCTAGGCGAGGAAGGAATGACACAATTCATACTTTAAACAAATTACCTCGACTCCGCTGTAAAGAGCAAACTGGAGGGGTAGGAGCAGACCCAAGAAGAGTGATGTTGAGGTTTTAGCAAACTTTGAGGGTTGCTTACACTAAGCTGGTCGCCGTGGTGAACAGGAGTCTGATCACGGGACTCTTCTGGAGGTGAAGACAATGAAACTAGTTGACAGACTGCGTTCAGGAGGTGATGTAAAGGTAACAGTGAGAGATGGTCCCCAAGCTTCCTGACTGAATACTGAGTGGTACAAAGTGCTGCACCTAGAGGAGGAACAGGAGGGAGAACATCAAATCTGTGTGACCTTAATCACAAATCTGTCTTATCAGATGTGGTGGCCTGTGCCACTCAGCACTCAGGAAGATGAGGCAGGGTGACCAAGAGTTCCAGGCCAGCCTGGACTTGATAAGGAGAGTCCTCCCTGAAGGTTTTGTTTTCAGATTTTAGCTTAAGAAAATTTAAAATAAACACCAAGAAATATACAGGTGCTTCTACTAAGCTCCCAGCTCATTCCATATTTTGTCTGTTTCCTTCCTATCCGTCCTAGAATCCCTGATACTCCTGTTTTTATTTTTATTATTATTTTTACTTTTTATGCCTCTTTTTATTGCAGAAGTATTTTATTTTATTTAAAGGTTGCCTGTGTCCCTGGTTTGTCTTTCCCTGACCTCCCAGAGCTAGGATGCATTTGGGATTGTATTTCTCCACTGTTTTTTTTCTTTTCTTTCCCTCCCTCCTTCCTTCCTTCCTCTCTTCCTTCCTTCCTTCCCTCCTTCCTCCCTTTCTCTCTCTCTGTGTCTCTCTCCCTGTGTCTGTCTGTCTGTCTCTCTTTTGAGATAGGGTTTTATGCTAGCTTCATCAGAACGTATACTAAAATTAGAATGAGACAGGATTTCTTTGTGTCCAGGATGTCCTGGAACTCGCTCTGTAGACCAGGCTGGCCTTGAACTCACAGAGATCCACCTGCCTCTACCTTCTAAGTGCTGGAACTAAAGGCCTGTGTACCACTGCCTGGTACCACTGGGCTTTCTTGAGGATCCTGCTCTGTTTAGTTTCCCTGACACTTTAATTTTTGATGCTACAATTTACTCTGCATCATTATAACTCCATTTCTACACAGGTTTTAGGAAGTGTAAAGATTTTTATCCATCAACATTATTATTATTATTATTATTTAGTTTTTGGAAACAGAGTTCCATGTAGACAAGATTGACATTGAACACGAGCTCCTCTTGCCTCTGCCTCTCAAATTCTGAAATTAGAGTTATGCGCCACCACACTTGGCTTTAGGGGAGATTTTGTATGTTTGTTTGTTTGTTTACTTGGTTTTGTTTTTCAAGACAGGATTTCTCTGTTTAGTCCTTTCTGGCCTGGAACTCAATTTGTAGACCAGGCTGGCCTCGAACTCAGAGATCTGCTTGCCTCTGCCTCCCAAGTACTGATATTAAAGGCGTGCACCACCACCACCTGGCTAGGGGAGATTTAAATTACATTTTTCAGGGCTAGCGAGGTAGCTCAGTCAGTGATGTGCTCTCCCTGCAAACACAAGAGCTTAAACTCCATGCTCATGCCCGGTGCTGAGAAGGCAGGGACAGAATTTAAACAAGCCAGTTGGTGAGTTCCAAGCCAGAGACAACGTCTCAAAACAGGAAAAGGGCTGGGCAGTGGTGTCGCATGCCTCTAATCCCAGCATTTGGCACAAGAAGGGCAGACTTCTGTGAGTTCAAGGCTTGCCTCCTATAGAGCGAGCTCCAGGACAGCTAGGACTGTTACACGGAACAACTCTGTCTTGAAAAACCAAAAACCGCCAGGCGGTGGTGGCGCACGCCTTTAATCCCAGCACTCAGGAGACAGAGGTAGGTGGATCTCTGTGAGTTCAAGGCCAGCCTGGTCTACAAGAGCTAGTTCCAGGACAGGCTCCAAAGCTACAGAGAAACCCTGTCTCGAAAAACAAAAAACAAACAAAAAAAACACCAAAAAAAAAACCCAACCCCCCCCAAACAAAACAAAACAAAACAAAAAACAAAAAAAGAAAAACCAAAAACCAAACAAATGAGCAAACCAGAAAAAGGCGAAAGGTGCTTGGGGAGTAATCCTTGAGCAGTCCTCTGGCTTCCACACACATGTGCAAGCTCACACACAGGACCAGATAGAGAAAATAGAAATGATTTTAAAAGTACATTTTCTTAGCCAGGTACATGCCTTTAACCCTAGCAGTGGGGAGGCAGAGGCAGGTGGAACTTTGTGTGTTCAAAGCCAGCTGAGAGTCTATCCAAAACAAACACAACGAAGCATAAAGGTACATTTTCTTTTCTTTGTCTTGTTACTGGCTGCCTGTTGTGTGCAGGGGTGTGTGTGTGTGTGTGTGTGTGTGTGAGAGAGAGAGAGAGAGAGAGAGAGAGAGCGCGAGCTCCCTGGTAGGATCCTTGGGTGTCACAGCAGGTGGCTATCCTTCTGTTGTTCTCCAACAATCCTCTGTACCCTCAGTCAGCCTCACACAAATCTCTCCCCTCCTTGTTGGGAAGAAAAGACCCTTAGCACACTGATTATCTCTAGTCTATAGCTCTCTTTGGCCATATATGCACAGTTTCAATGGATGAGAAGTTTCTCTCCCACAAAGACTCTCACTACTGCCTAGACTTGGGAACAGATGGCAGAAATCATTGGTAGTTAATCAGGATGAGAAGCTCCCATGAGCTCTTCAGGCTGTCGGTCTCTTCTCACATGGGTCAGTACAGGCTTCCTTTGGAGCAACCGTGGAAGAATATGAACCATGCCCATGGAAGCAGGTTTACATGTAAAGCAGCAGGTGAAACCTAAATCCAGCCTAGATAATACAGGCGGGCAGAGAGACACAGAGTCTAACGGCTTCAGCCATAGGATAGTGCTGGGCTACTGAGGCATCATTCTTCTGAACATAACCATCCTTTGGCTTTAACTTCATGGATAAAGATGTGGTAACAACTGTACATGACATGCTCATGGGTCATAGATATTTCCAATGGTACATGGTCTTAAAGCAGATACCCCGAGTATCCTGGTTCTCACTCATACAAGACCAGCCAGGGGATAAGTAGGTCTGATGGCTAATCTACGTTTTCAACTTAGCTAGATTTAGACTTACCTAGGAAATACACCTGGGCATGTCTGTGGGTTGTTTCAGGAGAGGTTTAATGCGCCCCGAGTTCAGGTAGCACCATCCTGTGGGCTGAGGTCTCAGGCTGAAGTACTGTAGAAAAGGAAAAGCAAGCTGACCCCTTCCATCTCTCTCTGATGTTGTACCGCAGACGTGGTGGGCCAGCTGCCCACTGCTCCACTGCCCTGCTGGAGCCACACTTGCCACGCCTTCCCTGTGCCAATGGGCTGTGGCCTCTCAAACTGTGAGCCTAAAGCAACTCTTTCTTCCTTAATTTTTTTTTTTTTTTTTTTTTTTTTTTTTTTGGTCAGAGCAATGGGAAAAGTGACTAATTCAGGAAGGTTGAAATATATCGTGAATTGTTGTGCCCAGATTATGACCCCCAGAGAGAGACCACCAGAGAGGCCCAGACTGTAATAAGCAAGGTTTAATCACATAATACAAACATGTTTGGAACCCCTGTCTCCAACACCCCATTGCAGCGAGGTAGAGAGAGGAGTTGTATCTCCTCTGTGGGATAAGCTTTTAAAGGAATTACTACAAAAAGGCTTTTTGAAGCTGCTTTTGGCACAGGTGCAAGGTCTTTCGCTCTCTCCCATCCTACTTCTTTATCACCAGGTGGCTGGCTGGCTGGGCTGAGCTAAGTGACCTTGTGCTCTGAATCTCGAATCTCCCGGGTAGGAGAGGGGAAGGCCACTGTCTTCCTGGGAAAACATTCTGCTAGGAAATTTCTTCTCACCCCTTTGAGAATAAGGGGTAAGGGTTCCACAAAAGCTCTGCTGGGATTAGACTCAGATGCAAGTCCCAGGGCCTCCAGCTCTACACAGCTGGCCAGGGTGAGGCTTTCAGCACTAATTTCTACACTGAGGGATTATTATACTTCTGAATCCTCAACTCTTATTTCCAAATACCTGATATCTCCTTTATTGGAGGTATGATTGTCTTTCACATTTTGCATGCCAGGCCAGGCGAGTGCTCTGCCCAATGAACTATAGCCTCAGCTCCGCCCCCCCCCCCCCGCCGTGTGTGTGTGTGTGTGTGTGTGTGTGTGTGTGTGTGTGTGTGTGTGTGTGTGTGCTTGCGCGCGCTCGGTAGCTTAGGATGGTCGCGAGTTCCTGGTCTTTTGGTAGTAGCCTCCCAAATGCTGGGGTTACAGGTGTGCACTGTCATCCTTGGCTTTCTGGATGTGTCTTGCTTCTTCGTGCTATCACTTAGCTTTTAATTTGGTGGATTTCAGGTAAGTAATTTTGGCTCAAGTACATTCTAAATTATGGTGTCTTGTTTACACGATCATTCTGGAAGACAGCATATAGGTGACCCACACTGTATAGGTAGGTGACCCACCATATAGGTGACCCACCGTATAGGCAACCCACATGTAAGTGACCCACCACTGGGGATGTGTGTATGGAAGCCTGAATGTGGTGGTACACATGATTCCCTTGATACTTGCTGGTCATTTCTTTCTTTTTGATTCTCTTTTTTTCTTATTTCTTCTTATTTTTTTCTCTTTCTTTTTTAAGACAGAGTCTCACTGGGTAGCCTTGGTTGGTCTCCAATTCATAGAGAGCCACCCACCTCAGCCCCCTGATTTCTGGAATTAAAGGTGTGTGCCACCACACCATGCTTTGGTAGATCATTCTTTTGTTTTTGTTTTTGTTTTTGAGGCAGGGTTTCTCTATAGCTTTGGAGCCTATCCTGGAACACTCACACGCACACATACACACACACACACACACACACACGGTAAATGTTTGTTTCATGGGGCTGAATCTTTATCCAGCCACTTATAAATACTACATAGATGATTTTCTAGTCCAAGGATCGAAGACCTCAGCCAGATCAGGGCTACCACCTGATGCAGCAATGTTTGTTGTTGTTGTTACAATATGACATGCCTACTTAAGGACTGATTGGGTATGGTTGGTTTTGCACTGTCACGAAACTGGGTGCTCATAACCAAGACTGTTTCAGTCTACAAGGGCCTAAATTATTTGTAGTCTCCTCCTTTAAAGAATGATCTACCAGCCAGGTGGTGGTGGTGCACACCTTTAATCCCAGCACTCGGGAGGCAGAGGCAGGTGAATCTCTGTGAGTTTGAGGCCAGCCTGGTTTACAAGAGCTAGCTCCAGGACAGGCTCCAAAGCCACAGAGAAACCCTGTCTCGAAAAACCAAAAAAAAAAAAAAAAAAAACCAAACAAAAAACAAAAAACCAAACCCACTAAATCCATTACGTTACTATTTATTGAAGAGTTAGCATATCCTGCGGACACCTTGATAAATGTTCCTTTAATACCTTCAAGCCTGAGGGCTGGAGAGGTGACTCAGAGACTAGAGAGATGGCTCAGTCATTGAGAGCACTGGCTGTTCTTCCAGAGGACCTAGGTTCAATTCCCATCATCTGCATGGCAGCTCACAATTGTCTGTAACTCCAGTTCAGGGGGATCTGACACCCTCATACAGACAAACATGCAAGCAAAATACCAATGTATATAATATAAAATAAGAATAAAACATCATTAAAATGTTTCAAAGAGAGAAAGAAAACTAGGGGGAGAGGGTGGTTGTGCATGCCTTTAATCTCAACACTCAGGAGACAGAGGCAGGTGTATCTCTGTGAGTTTGAGGCCAGCCTAGTTTACAGAGTGAGTTCCAGGAGATCCAGGACTCTATAGAGAAACTCTGCCTCAAAAACCCAAAAGAAATAAATAATAAAATAAAAATAAATAAAAAATAAAACCTTCAAGATAACTCTAAGGCTGGAGTTGACAATGTACATAGCATAGCTGGATTTGTGTCTGGATATCTGCCCACTCCCTCCTTCACCCTTCTCGAAGGCTTAGAATTTCTAGTTTCCTTCTGTTGTGGAATGTTCCTTTACACTGTATGAAGACATGTCACTGTGATTGGTTTAATAAAAAGCTAACGGCCAATAGCTAGGCAAGAGTGGGGGGAGGGCAGAGAAAATGCTGGGATAAAGAAGAATGGAGCGAGTTGGACACACAAAATGGATAGAGGTAAAGGCCACATGGTAGAACATAGATTAATAAAAATATGGGTTAATTTAGGTTATAAGAGCTTGTTAGGAGCAAGCCTAAACTATCGAACAAACTTTCATAATTACTAAGAAGTCTCCATGTTGTTTATTTGGGAGCTGGTTGGAAGGATAGAGGAAGATTAGCTGTATCTTCCTTCCCTCTTGCAAAGTGCAGTGACTTCCTGACTGTGTCTTTGTAACGACCGGATGGTCTTGGTACCTGTTACACCAAGTAACCTCCACACTCCAGTTTTCTTGTTATAAAGGAAGGTTACTGAACCTCATCAACAGCAGAGCTAGCGAAGGAGTGGAGACTAGTCTCTAGCATGTTGTGAAATAATCTTTTTGTACGCTGTGAAGATGTGTCACTTGTATTGGTTTAATAAAGAGCTGAATGGCCAAAAGCTAGGCAGGATTTCCAGGTACAGAGGACACTGGGAGGAAGAAGGGCAGAGTCACGAGGATATGCCAAGGATATAGAGCAAGCAGCATGGGGAGTCCAGAGTAAAAGAACGTAGAGTTATGGGTTAATTTAAATTATAAGGACTAGTTAGAAACATGCCTGAGCTATTGGCCGAGCTTTCATAGTTAATAGTTCGTCTGTGTGTTGTTTCTTTGTGAGCTGGTGGCCCAAAAAGAAAAATCCGATTACACTAGCATGAATCCTTTGTGTGTCAAATGAGTATCCATGAGTATTTTGGGTAACTGGGAAGTAATCTAGAGCACAGAGAGAAGATAGGACAGACCCATAGCAAGCTGCTGTGTGCTTCCCCTGCAGTTTCGTGAACAGGGTCCTACGGCCAATCTTTTGAGGTTCAAGAGATGTGGGCTCAACTCCACTGGTTCTCTTTCCATTACACCTGCCTGCCACGAGGAAGGATCCAGGAAAGGGATTCAGGAGTTCTGGGAAGTTTTGTCTTGGATTTTGTAAAGGATTTTACAAAAACACTGTGATTGCTTTATCTGAAAACCAACTTCCTTTTACTCGTGACCGAGCAGCAATTGCGCCACTAGATGGCGCCAGCTCAGCGTCAGGGATGCTTTCGCTGTCATTTGTGTGAAAAAGGAAACTTAGCAAGTTTGTCAGGACATGGAAACGTGACTTGGTTCTGATGAACTATGCGTTTTTTAGGAAATGGGTTTTGACGCTTTGCAAGGGTGAGATTGTGAATGGAGCCGGATCTGAGAAGGACCCCAGAGTCCTAGGGAACTGTGCCTGTAGGAGATGGTGCAGTAATGACCCATATTTCCACACCAGGGAGCAGAAGGAGGGAGGGAGGGAAAACCTTCCTCTCAAAATGCCTGGCTGCATCAGGGCTGGAAGGTCTGAGGAGGTCCTTCTGGCCCAATTCTTTTATTGTGCAGATGAAGGACTATTCCTCAATTGCTCTCTGTGCAAGAATGTCTCCCTAAATATAGCCAATCGCTTGGATAAAAATAAGGGTCTGATATGGCTTATGGCCTCCCTGGTCACTGAAGCCTTTTGTAAGATAACTGTATGGAGGGTACAAATTTTGCTTCCTTCCTTTTGTTTCCAAGGGAGATTTTCGTTCCCTCTGTCCATCCCTCCCTCCCTCCCTCCTTCTGCTCCCTTTCCTTCCTTGTGAGACCCTGTTACATATAACACACACAAACAGCCTTCCTCAGCGTAATAAACAAAAAATTGTTTTCTGAGTTTGGGATTCTGTCAAAGTAAGTAATTGAAACTGAGGAGGGGACCAGTGAACCCTGGTTTCTAGGCAGGGGGCCAGAAGTATAGGTGACAGTCTAAGAGCTTGTGGTTGACATCTAAGATGGAGCAGATTGGTCTTGTGGGGCAAAGACCTGGAAGTAGGGCCTAGAGTCAAGCCCCGGTTAACACGATTAGAACTGACTTACAGGACACTCCACCAGGTATCTTCTGGAGAACTAGTTGGTTCATGGACAAACCCTTCCAACATCTGGTTCCAGAAACGAGTACAGAGTGGTGTTTGGGAAGGGGGAGAGGAAGGCTCTGATGTTTGTTTCTTCAGATGCCAGTACTCAACAAGAGGAGAGTCTATGAGAGAATGTGTATCAGTCAGTGGGTATGGGGTGGGAAGGGGAGGAGGTGCTAGTCAGTCAGCCATGGCACCTCTGTGGTAGGTTTTTCGGGTCTCTGGTACAAGTAAGGAGAATGAAGGGCAGGACTAAGTAACCTATCAAAGGCACATCACTAGAGCCCGCAGAAAGGATCTGAACAAGCCTATCAGGCACTCTGGCTGTCTTGTTATACCGAGATGAATATGGGTTTGGGCTTCACCCCATGGGATGGTTGATTTGCATTGTGTTATCTTGATGGGACTGAGAATCACATGGCAACAAACATCTGTACATGTCTGTGAATAAAACTATTTTCTAGAATAGTTTTAATTGTGTTAGTGACACTTACCCTAAAAGTGGGTAGCATCATTTCACGGGCTGGCTTCCCAGCGGGGCATTCATCACTCTCTGCTTCCTCACTGGGCTGCAAAGTGATGAGCTGCCTCCAGCTCCTGTTCCGATGTCCCCGTGCTACATTGCCACCATTAAGACAGATAACTAATACAGAATCTTTCAAGGTCCACAACCTCTCCAGAGACGCCCCTCAGAGCTGCCCCTCCTCCGCTGGGGGTAAAGATCTCAGCAGCTGTTCCCACAGGCAAATGCCCTCTCAAAGCACACGATTTTATCAGGGAGGGAAAGCAGAGGCCACAGTGTGGTATCTTTTAGCAGGTCCCTCTCATTTTTCTTCTGCTCCCTTCAGCTGAGCTTGTAATTCTTCCAACTACAATGTATCCAGCTGCTCACCTGATAATTGAGTTGCATTCATCTGGAAGCTTTAGACCAATGAGCTGAGTGGACACTTCACCCCACTGTTACTGCCTCAGAACAAACTCCTTGTCTGGCTGATAATTCTTTTATCTGTGGCTGAAATTATATCAAACCACATTCTGGGGCAACAGACAAAACTTTGTCTGTTTACAAGACAAGGCTCTATTTGCTTATTTGGCTGGCCAGAAAAGCACCCCACTTCTGTTGTAAGTTTTGATAGGAAGTCAGAGCCAAGGAGGCAGAAGCATCTCTATTCTGCTGCTTGGACTTGGAGCTGAGTTCTGACAGGGGCCAAGGGTCTAAGAGACAAAGCTGACCCATTGAGTCTTGGGTCAGCACGCTTGGTTCATTCTTTGTGTGGTCATACTCCTTGGGCAGAGCTGGGATATAAAGGAAACAAGAGCGTTCATCCCAAGGGAAACAGGAATGGGCTCCTGCTCTCGTGGTCTTTCTTCCATTCTTTCAGCCAGCTGGGTTTGTTCACGTTTCTCTATGTCTCTGAGATGTTTTGCTACAAAGTCCTGTCTGTGTCACTCAGTGGATGAACAGGCTCGGGAAAGCCCTCTCTTACCCCACAATTCTGGCATTGGCATGCTGAGTCACACAAACTGAACCTGTGGGTGACTGGCGGGATTACATGACACAACAGAATTTGGCCTCCCCCAACATTTGTCAACGCCTGTCTATCACTCTTGGCCAGGCTGCAGCCTTCTGAGCGATGCCAGTGCTCAGCAACTGTTCTCCGCTCATCGCTTCTCTAGCTGACTCTGCTTTGCCTATTAGGATCTCTGTGTGCTGTGTTCTATCCACTTTTCTTGTCCTTGATTTTTTTTCCTCTCTTCTGAATCCTTCCAGGAAGTAGTGTAATAGCTTAATTATAGCTGGGTTCACTTTATCTTTATGGAGTGACCACTGAATTGCAGCTGGAATTCATGACAGGAGAATTGTTGTATTTTTTAAATATTATTTAATTGGTGCAGGACGATTCTATATTCTGTCAATTACGTTTTAAATAAACGCTGTTTGGCCAATAGCCAGGCAGGACATATAGGTGGGACAACCAGACAGGAAGTAGAGGTAGGGCAATGAGAACAGGAGTATTCTGGGAAGAAGGAAACTCTTCTGGCAGTCCTGCCCGACCAGCAGGATGTGACCTGCCCCGCTGAAAAAGGTACTGAGCCATGTGGCTAACATAGATAAGGATAATGGGCTATATAAGTTATAAGAGCTAATACAAAGCCTGAGCTAATGGGCCAATCAGTTTATAACTTATGGAGACCTCTGTGTGATTTTCTTTGGGACTTGCTGGCTGTAGGAACTGGGCAGGACAGAAACCCCAACAAGCAGCCCCTCCTGCTACATTTAATAGGGCTGGAGAAGTGACCCAGTGGTTAAGAAGAGCACTGGCTGCTCTTCCAGAGGACCCAGGTTCAGTTTCCAGCATTGATGTGGCAGTTCACAGCTGTCTATAACCCCAGTTCCAGGGGATCTGATTTCTCTTCTGGACTCCCTGAGCACCAGGCACCATGTGGTACATCCATGTAGGCAACACACCCATCCACATAGAAAGTATTTATCATCAGCAATATTATGTACCTATAATATGTGTGTGTCTGGGCACGCGTGTGCCATAGAGCACATATAGAAGCAAGAGGACAACCTTATAGAGTTAGTTTTCCCATGTCACTTTTGTGTGGCTTCCAGGGATTGACTTTGTGTCTTCAGGCTCTTGAGGTGAGTGCCTCTACCCAGTGATCCATCCCACAGACCCAGGAGACTTCTTTTAAAGGGACTGCCCAATGCATGACCTTAGCTTTGAAAAGATTTTCTCTCTTTTACAATGGAAGGAAGAATGAGAAACACAATTGAAATGAACAATTCAGTGTATCATGAGTCAGGAAGGGAAAGGAAAGAAAACGCGGGTCTCTGTAAATGTCATTTTTAGTCTTGACTAGAGTCACCTGGTTTTGTTTGTTTGTTTTGACCCTGGGTAATCTTACTCTACAGTTCTGGCTAGCCTGGAACTCACTGTGTAGATCAGGCTGGTCTAGAACTAACAGAGATTTCCCTGCCTTCAACTCTCAAGTGCTGCGATCACAAGTGTGTGCCCACCAAGTCCTGCAGAACAGTCTGGAGTCAGTCAAACAGTGAAAGCAGAGGGAAATGGTGGGACTTTTTATTTGAAACAAAGTAACTCACTTCCTGTTTTTAGATCAGGGGAAGGCTGGCCTGGATGCTAATACCAATAATTGCTGACCTAGACAAGTAGGATCCTACCCAGTGAGGAGAGTACTGTCCACACTCTTTCGGTTGTTTTTAAAGATTTATTTATTTATTATGTATATAGTGTTTTGCCTGCATGTATGCTTGAACACCAGAAGAGGGCACCAGATCTCATTATAGATGGAGTTTCTGTTCCTCCCGGTTCCACAGCCATATAGTCCCAAAGAAACACAAACAGGCTTTTATTATTATAAACTGTTTGTCCTAGTAGCTCGGACTATTATTAACTAGTTCTTATAACTTAAATTAACCCATAATTCTTATCTATGTTTAGCCATGTGGCTTGGTACTTTTCTCAGTGCAGCATTCTCATCTTGCTTCTTCTGCGTCTGGGAGGCAACTCTGTCTCTGCCTTTCCTCTTCCCAGAATTCTCCTAGCCTGGTTGCCCTGCTTATACTTCCTGCCTGGCTACTGGCCAATCAGCATTTTATTAAACCAATATGGGTGACAAATCTTTACAGTATACAAAAGCGTTATTCCACAGCAGATGGTTGTGAGCCATCACGTAGTTGCTGGGAATTGAACTCAGGACTCTTAACCTCTGGACCATCTCTCCAGCCCCCCACATGCCTTCAGTTTTACTGTTTCTTTGTTCACAAGGAAGACATAGAAGACAAAGGACTTGAACAACAGGAGAGGGAAGAGAAGAGAAAGCCCACAGGGAAGGGTCCGAGTGAGGGGCTAGAGAATGTACCTTCCAGCTAACTGCCAGGCAGTTTTCAAGTGTCCATGGGAACATGAGGGGTAGGCTCTCGCTACATGCTGGGCTCAGACCCATTTTCTTTCCTGTTCAGTCACCAGAGAGAGGTTTTGGTGTTGAGGCCAGTGGCTGTCAGGATCCACATGCCTCCCAGAAGGGTGCAAAAGTCTCCTTCTTTCTGCTTTTGTCTGAGTCTTAGATCAGAAATGTCCTCAAGCCCTTGAATATTCCACGTTTCTCCATAGAAACAGGACTGACAGAACATGTGTGTGAATAGTGCATATATTACACAACACGTATTTTATATGCATAAATGGAAGACACATTTACATATACATTACATAATATGTATTCTCTATATCATTTCTTTCTCTGGTGGACGTAAACTATCTATCGGAAGAGGGCGTTACTTCCCTGGGAACTGGAGTTCCAGGTGTTGTAAACAACCCTGTGGATCCTGGGAGCCAAACCTGGGTCTTCTGTAGTAACAGTGAGTGCTCTTAATCACTGAGCATCTCTCCACACCCCCCATATGTTTTGTTTTTCATTATTTATTTATTTTTTTGCTTTGTCAAGGCAGGGTTTCTCTGTACAGCCCTGCTGTCCTGGAGCTCGCTCGGCAAACCAGGCTGCCACTATTGCCCAGCTTTCCGTTTTCTTACCAAGAGACTTTGGTTTTCCTCCCAGCCCATATCGACCCGCCAGGTTCTTTTCAGTTGCCCTGTGGTTAGAACATAGGCATGAAGGTAGCCTGCCAGGGGGGCAGCAGCCATATGTAAGCTTTGCTTTGACAAGTTTGCTTTCACACTTCTCACTGAGCTGAGCGTGGTGGCACACACCTTTGACACCAGCACTTCTGTCTCAGTTAGGTTTCTATTGCTGTGAAGAGTAACCATGACACGGTAACTTTTATAAATGACACATTTAATTGGGGTGGCTCACTTAGAGTTTTAGAGATTCAGTCCATCTCTGAATTGGAACATGGCGGCATGCAGGCAGATGTGGTGCTGGAGTAGTAGCTGAGAGTCCTACATCTTGCAGGCGATAGGAAGTTGATTGAGACACTAGGCAGTATCCTCAGCATAAGAAGCCTCAAAACCAGCCCCCACAGTGACACACTTCCTCCAAGAATCCACTCCAACAGAGCCACACCTCCTAATAGTGCCATTCCCTATGAGATTATGGGGGCCAATTACATTCAAACTACCACAACTTGAAAGGCAGTAACAGGCCAGCCTGATCTATATAGATAATTCCAGGCCAGCCAGAATTACACAGAGAAATCCTTTTTCAAAAACAACAACAACAAACAACAAAACAAAACACATCACTAAAATAGCTTTTATTGCTTACACCCTGCTCACCAAATGCATCCTGAGATGAACTCTATGCTGTTTTACTTGAGGCCTCCCTACCCCTCCCAGTCACTCCTGCCTTCATTTGACCCTTCTGAGGGGATTGTCTGCCTCTCCTGCAGCCTTAATCTCCCTGTAAGAAGTTAATCTCCCTCTGGTTTCCTGAGGCTCCACTGAATTGGCCAGTGTCTGCCTGGGTGTCTTTATTCCACCCCAAATGTGGTTGTTCAAATCCAGGGAGCCTGGCTCTTTGTTGAAGAGAGCCCATCTACTTTCTTAATGGAACTTCAGAGGCAGCAGCATTCAGATTCAAATTTCTCCTGGCACTTGGCTGCCATCAAAGTGACCATGGAGACTAAATTGTAGGCCAGCAGGCCTCACAACCCTCATGCCCAGTGGAGGGTTTTGTTGGCTGCAAATCCTGTCAGCCACAAGCAAACATCCTCATTGCTCCCTGGCAGGTCTTGTGGGAGGCTGTGTGTGATAGGTAGTGAAGGCGGGGCCACGGCCAGGCCCTGGAAACAATAAGCTCTGGTGTCCAAGGGCCTGAACACTGTGACAAAGGGCAGGGTAGCAGGCACTGAGGAGGCTATGGGGATTCAGTAGCCCAACCCTGCTTTGTACCTGTGAGGGCCTGGAGCCTGCTTGCTGAAAATGAGCAAGGGCAGAGTGTGTCTGTGATGTTCTTGACTTCCTCCCTTGAGAGTCTGGCAGTGTTTTGAATGTGCTGTGCTTAGCTGGAGCAAGCCTGGGAAGAGCAGAGTTAAGTAAGATGGTTCTTGGGGAGGGTTTTTCTGGGTATGGGGAATGTTGAAGAACAAACCCAGGAGCCCTTGTATTCTAATGAAACAACATTTCTAGTGCCTAGGAAAGGGTTTCTTTTGAGCTTCAAAATATCAGGTGCTATGGTTATTTTTCTCTCCTGCGTTGCTCAGCTTAGAACCTTGCTCTACTCCCTCATCTTTGGCTGAACCCACACTGAAATCATTGTAGCTCGGCATAGCATTGGTTACAAAGTGACAACCGACTGTCCCCTTTCTCTAAGAGGAAACTCATTTCTCTGCTTATTGATAGGAGGTGAGGACAGGCATCAGCTTGTTATGGCTGGGCCGTGCATGATGCTGAGGGAAATGCAGGAGTGACTTGTGTAGCACACATAATGAAAACCTAGAGTCAGATATAGGGGCTAAAGCAGAAAATCAGAGAAGCAGAACAGCAAACCACTAGAGAGACCTTTTCCTTCTCCCAATGCTCAGACCAAAGGGCCGACCCTCAGGCTGCCTAGACTGCACTGTGTCTCCACCAAACCTCAGATTCTACACTCTAGTGAGTTCCTGTCTCTTCCCCTTTATATTCCCTTCCCCACCCAGTCATATCACTCCTGTTTTTACCTCCTTAGTGTTGGGATTAAAGGTGAGTGACTCCCAAACACTGAGATTAAAGGTGTGAGCCACCACCACCTGGATTTGTTTCTGGATTGATCTGTGTAGCCCGGGGTAGCCTTGAACTCACAGAGATCTGTCTGCTTCTGTCTAACGAGTCCTGGGATTAAAAGCGTGTGTCACTACTCCCTGGCCTCTAGTTGCTTAGCTTTGCACTCTGATCTTCAGGCAATCTTTGTTTATTAAAATACAAATAAAATATCACTACAGATTTGTCCTTGATCTTCTGTCCCATGTCTCCCTGAACCCACTTCTCTCTTGAAATTAGATCCAACAGGACCAGGACCAGGGAATACAAGATATGAAAGAGAGCTGGACATGCTGGTGCACACCTTTAATGCCAGCACTGGAGAGGCCATGGTGCTCAGATTTCTGTGAGTTCCAGGCTAGCCTGGTCTATGCAGTGTGATCCAGGCCAGCCAAGACTGCATAGAGAAAAACCCTGTCTCAAGCAAGCAAACAAACAAACAAACAAACAAAAAAAAACTCCAAAAAGTTATGAAAGGGACTACTTTGCCTCTGTGACAAAGAACTTTATCTTTCTACTCACATTTGATTGCTCGTTGCGGGATTTGAGCTCAGGGTTTTGCAGCACTGAACACAAGCCCCGTCACTGAGTTACACCCTAAGTCCCTCCCTCCACACTGCTCCAGCAATGTGTAATTCTGTCTCCTCCTAGTTTGCCACAACAAAGTCTATTCATTTTAGAAAATACAAAGAGGCAAACGAGGAACATCAGTCTGACCTGGTGGCTAACATCTATTATCTTAGCATTTGAAGAGGCAGAGGCAGGAGGGTTGATGCAAGGTTGGGTCTACCCTGGTTCATGCAGCAAGTTTCAGATCCGAGTTACATGGTAAGACCTCAAGACTACAAACAAACAATCATAAATAAGTATAAACAAAAATATACAAAGAATTCCAACCTTCAGAATGTTAATATTTTGACATATGATTCCCAACACACACACACACACACGCACATACACATACACACATACCCACACATATGCACACATATACACACAGAGAGAGCTCATTTTTTACATGATTGTTTATTACTCTTCAAGCTTTACATCTGACTACGTCTCTTTAGAATCATGATCTTCTGTTAACTACAGTGGTCCTGTAGTCGAATTGGCTGCCACAAAGACAGTGAGGGGGTCCCTGCTCTGTAAGTGTTTGAGTGAGGCTTAATGGGGGTGGGGGGTAAGGTGGCTGTGGGAGAGAGCTCTGCAGCAGGGAAGCTGTGAGGCTCTAGCTGTTAAGGGTTCCACACACTGGAGGCCATGCACTTTTGGACAGGAGCCGCCTCCCTGCCTCCTCCCTCTCTGCGTTTGTTTCCTCCTGGCCTCTCAACTGCAAGGTGGCCTTCACCTGCCTCTCCCTCAGGAACCTCCACCGGCTGACTAAGAAAGTCAGCATTCGGTCTCCACTCTTTGGACAGCAATGCTACTGCTTGGGGCAACCGTCTTGCTTTAGATGGCTGTCATTAGTTTGGCCATTTTGTTTGTTTGTTTTGTTTTTGGAGACAAGGTTTCTCTGTGCAACCACCCTGGCTGTCCTGGAACGTACTTTGTAGACCAGGCTGGCCTCGAACTCACAGAGATCCACCCGTCTCTGCCTCTTGAGTGCTGGGATTAAAGGCATGTGCTACTACTGCCCACTGACATTTTACTTTTAAGTAATGACCTACTTTTTTTTGTATATATATTCTATTTCTAACCTAAGGCCTTCCTCCTACAGGTACTTTGAATTTCAAATTTAGCATTCTACACCTAGCTGTTTCATTGCCGTGTGTATGGTCACATGTGTGTGGTACGAGCATGTCTAATTTCCCAAATCATTCTGTTAAAATAATTTTCTTAGGGGCAGGAGAGATGGCTCAGTGGTTAAGAGTACTGGCTGCTCTTCCAGAGGACCCAAGTTCAATACCCACCACCCACATGACAGCTCACAACTATCTGTAACTCCAGTTCCAGGGGATCCAATGCTCTCATATAGACAGACACACATGCAGGCAAAACACCAATGGAAATGAAATAAAAAAATACTTACTTTTTTTTCTTTATTTAAATATTCCCTTCCTGGCTAATGCTTTAGGAAGTAGACAAAGACCTGGGTTTACAGATGGTGGGGAAGAAGAATGTGGTTTATCACAGTGTGCACGCTTATTTCAGTAATTCAATTTTTAGATTTTATAATATGAAATATTTCAAAAAGACAGAAAAATATGGCAAGGATGTAGCTCAGTTAGTGAGCTGCTTGCCTTGGGTTCAATATGCAGCAACACCTAATCTGTGTATGGGTGAATATGCTGGTAGCCTCAGCAAAATTAATTAATTTTGGGACAGTGTCTCACTGGGTTGCTCTGGCTGCCCTGGAACTCACATAGATCTAGCTGTTTCTACCTCCTGAGTTATGTTGTCTCCCCTCCTAACACCCATACATCATTTTAAAGTTGTTTATTGTCTCATGTGAGTGTATGTATATGTACATTTGTGTGTATATGTACACGTGTGTATGTATATGTACATGTGTATGCATATGTCCGTGTGTGTATGCATGTGTATCACAGTGCATGCGCAGCGATTAGAGCGCAACTTGCAGGAGTCTGTGCTCTCTTTCCCACCATGTGGGTTCTGAGAATTAATCTCAAGTGGGCAGGCTTGGTGATAAGTCTCTTTACTTGCTGAGCTACCTGGAAGGCCCTCTCATACCTTTTGTTGCTATTGCAAACAAGGCAACCATGAAAATCTACAGGCATAGATTCAAAGCAGAACTGAAGGTGCAGAGTGAGAACTTTGTTTATGGTTGAGAGTCAGGATGTCCTAACTGTGAGTATGTTTCTGTAACTATTTGTTTTTCAATTTTTATTTAATTTATTGTTATCGTGTATATGATGTATCTTATGATTGTGGGCACTCCTGTACTACAATGAGCATGTGGAAGAACTTTGGGGAGTTGCTTCTCTCCACTGTCGTAGTTCTCGGGATTGAACTTGGGTCTTCAGTCTTGAGTAGCAAGCATTTTTGCCTGCTGAGCCATCTTTAAGACAGGATCTCATCCTGTAGCCCAGGATGGCCTGGGACTCATCATGTTGTACAGGCTAGTCTCAGACTCCCAGTGAGTGTTGAGATTACAGTAATGAACTGTTATATCTGGCTTTTTCACACCATTAAGAGTTCAGTTCAGTAGTACTACACAGCAGAAAAAAAATAATGACATCTTGAAATTTGCAGGCAAATGGATGGATTTAGAAAACATCATATTAAGTGAGGTAAATGAGACCCAGAAAGACCAATATAATGTGTACTCACTCATAAGTGGCTTTTAGACATAAAGCAAAGAAAAATCAGCCTACAGTTCACAATCCCAGAGAACCTAGGAAACAAAGAGGACCCTAAGGGAGACATGGATCTAATCTACATGGAAAACAGAAAAAGACAAGATCTCCAGAGTAAACTGGGAGCATGGAGATCATGGGAGAGAGTAGAAGAGGAGGGGGGTGGGAGGGAGGAGAGTGGAGAAAAATATATAGCCCAATAAAAACAATTGAAAAAAAGAGTTCAGTTCAGCTCTGGACAGTGCTGGCACATGCCTTTAATCCCAGCACTGGGGAGGCCAAGACAGGCGGATCTCTGTGAGTTTGAGGCCAGCCTGATCTACAAGAATTAGTTCCATGACATCCAGGGCTGTTACCCAGAGAAACTCTGTCTCAAAAAACCAAAGGGAAAAGTTCAGTTCAGTGTTTCTAGTGCTCAGAGTCATTGTGTGGCCATCACTACCGCCCATCTTCCATCTTCTCCAAGTGAAACTCTGTATCCATTAAACCATAAAGCCATTTCAATCTCCCTTGTTTTTGTTTTAAGTAGAGAAGACCAATATTATGCAATCCACTCTACAAAGAGCCACTGAGTATCTATCATGTGTCAGGTACAAAAATGAGAAAATGGACACATGAAGTTCAGTTCTTTTATTAATTAATTTTGGGACAGGATCTCACTGTGTAGTTCTGGCTGGCCTGGAACTCAGGAGATCTAGCTGGTTCTACCTCCTGAGTGCTGGGGTTAAAGATGTGTACTGACACACCCACCAGTTTAGTTCTTAAAAAAAAAAAAAAACAACTTAGTTCTCCCAAGGTCCAGTCGAAGAGCAGAAGGTGGGAGAAGATGAGCAAGGAAATCGAGACTGGAAGAGTCTGGTCCACCAACCGTGACAGTGTGCCTGATCTAATGGGAGCTCACCAAATCCAGCTGGACCAGGACTAAATGAGCATATGATCAAACCAGAATCTCTGAATGTGGCTGTCAATGGGGGCTGACTGAGAAGCCAATGATAATGGCACTGGGACCTATCTCTTCTGCATGTATTAGCTTTTTGGGAATCTAGTCTATATGGATGCACACCTTCCTAGGCCAGGATGGAGGGGGGAGGGCCTTGGGCTTCCCACAGGGCAGGGTACCCTGACCCCTCTTAAGGAAGCAGGGCTGGAGGGAGGAGGGTTAGTGGGGGAGCAGGAGGAGACTGGGAGAAGGGGAGGAAGTGTTAATTTTTTTGAATGAAAAATAAAAGAATATATAAAAAAAAGAAAAAAAATTAGTTGTGTGTGTATGTGTCCCTTGGAACTTGTGCCACAGTATGTAAGTGTAAAGATCAGAGGGCAGTTTTCTGGAGTTGGTTCTCTCCTTCTACCTTGTTTCTGAAGCAGGATCTCCCCCCCCCCCCACTGCATACATACTCCAGGAAGACTGGCCACACACTTTTCACCGACTCTCCTGCTCTGCCTTCCATCTCTCCTTAGGAATGCTGGGTTACATATTCAGGCTGCTGTATCAGGTGAAAACATGCCTTCCAGGGCTGACCTCAGGTCAGCAGGCTTGTGTGGAAAGAGGTTTTACTTGAGTCATTTCCTCTGCCTCTAAATTTAGTTCTTGCCACCCTCAAGTTCCAACCAAAGAAAGGCACAGGGAAAAAATATGACGAATAGATGATGGGATTAAAGGTTAGGGGAAGCTCGGAGGCATTGCTGGGCTAGAAGGGAGGAAGTGAGATGAGATGGGGGAGATAACGATGTAGGGTTTTTGAGTGCAGCAGAGCCTTTCTTGGCTCTTAACGAGCTTAACTAGGGTCGGAGACAACCAGGGGCCATTAAAGCCAGCATCAGCCAATGGCCTCTGTATTCATTGTCTCACACCCAAGAAGGAAATGAAGACAGACAGTGAAAGAGTTAATGTAGACGTGTTAAAAAAAAGCAGGGGAAAGCTCCAGAGAGTGGGAGGGGCTCAAAGGAAGATGACTACAGCTTTGTCCTGCCCGATGGGTTTTTATGCATCAAAGAGTGGGAATTGGATGGAGACTGAGGTAGTCTTTATTGGTATAGGCTGCTCTTGAGTGTGCAAGCTTGGGTGGAGGCAGTAAAGAGTGCTCACTCTTCACGCACACTTCTTTGGCATGCATGGGAAAACTGTTGGCACGTTTTGGGGAGGTGTCACACTTTCTATGTGAGTAGATTATGCGTTTCTATGTGCCTGGCCCTTAACCACCCAAGGGGAGCTACCTCTTGTCTCAATAAGTCATGAAAAAGAAGAAGATATTTTCTTTTACTGGGGACTGAACTCAGGGGCTTGTCGCACCAGGCAAAAACTAAGCTATATCCCCAGCTCTCAGAAAGGAAATAATTTGCAGCTGAAACTGAAGTCCAAGTATGAAATAGAATTTTTTCCAGGTCACCATAGGAGTGGAGTACAGATCTGCCTTCAAAAAGCAAACATAAGTAAATGTTTGTGTAACAGTCAAGGACTAACCAGCTGCACGTGTGAGAAACAGAGGGAATTTAATGCTAGGGGTTGGCCAGGGGGTGGATGAGCCAAGATACCCAACAGTGGGTGCAGGAGTTGATGATACAACCTAGGAACTAGAACTAAAGGCAGCCCCTAACATCCTTAGGTCAGAGGTAAACGAGGGAAGATGCTAGCAAGTGACCCTATGGTAGATCTACTGCCTCCATGGAGAAGCTGCCTGGAATAGAAAGGAAGGCATCCTGCAGGTCGTCTCTCTCTTCCTGCCACTGTTCGATTCCAGTTGGCTAAAAGAATAAAAGCAGACCATTGAAATAACCCAGAGATGCTAACCACGATGGGTAGTTACCAGCTGGGGGCAGTGGAACAAGAAGAGGTTAGGGGCAGCACTCTCTCTGCAGAGAGGCTGCCTGGAGCTCTGAATGAGAAGGAGGGACTTCCTGCTCCTCTGGCCTCACAGTGGGAGGGTACTCAGGCTTCCCTGAGGGTCTAGGAATGTCTTTTTTTTTTTTTTTTTTTGGTTTTTCAAGACAGGGTTTCTCTGTAGCTTTAGAGCCTGTCCTGGAACTAGCTCTCTAGACCAGACTAGCCTCGAACTCACAGAGATCCGCCTGTCTCTGCCTCCCAAGTGCTGGGATTAAAGGCATGCGCCACCACCGCCCGGCTAGGAATGTCTTAATTATGGTTTCTATCACTATGAAGAGACACTATGACAACAGCAACTCTTATAAAGAAAAACATTTAACTGGGACTGGCTTACAGTTCAGAGGTTTAGATTATTATTATCATGGTGAGACATGGTGGTGTGCAGGCAGACATGGTGCTGGAGAAGAAGCTGAGATTCCTATATCTTGCAGGCAACAGGAAGTAGTTGAGACTCTGGGTGATATCTTGAGCATAGGAGACCCCAAACAGTGCCTCTGCAGTGACACACTTCCTCCAACAAGGCCACACCTAGTCCAACAAGGCCACACCTCCAGATGGTGCCACTGCCTTTGGGAGCCATTTTCTTTCAAACCATCACAGAAGTCTTTTGCTCACCAACATGAGCATAGGCGCTGCTTTATTGAGACCCCAATACGACAACTGCAGAGACTAGTGCAGAGTCCCTCCTCGGAGTTCTAGTGTGGAGTTGGGAGAAGCTAGCCAGATGGTGAAGGTTCATCACATTGGATTCCTTCATTATGAAGGGAGCACATTTGCTTCCATTGAGATAGACAGTATTCTGAATGTGGACTGACTTTCTATTGTGAATGTGAACTTCCTCTTTTTCTTCCTTTCTTCCCTCCTTCTCCCTCCCTCCTTCCTTCTTACATTTTTTCCTTCTTCCCTCTTTTCCTTCCCACTTCCTTTATTCTTAGTGCAGGACAGGGTCTCACTATATAGCCAAGGACCTCACACTTGTGATCCATCTGTCGCAACTTCCTGAGTGCTGGAATCACAGGTGTGTACCACCAGGAATGTGACTTTTTCCGTTTCCTGTGTGGACACATAGTACCACCACCACCTGTAGACTAGGGAATGCCTTATGTCCTGTAATGTAGCCTGTATAACATGACTGCTGTCCAAGGAATCATTTCACAGTGGGAAAAAGTAACAACGGGGACACAGAGCTCACTGTTCCTATCATGAGCCCCGTTGACTTGGTGGGTGGAAATACTCAGTTATGGTGCCAACCGAGAACGACATCCTGAAATGCCAAGGTTTCCGTTTACGGGGTGTGGTCTCTGCTTTGTCATGCTGCTTTCCCCCAGACAGAACATACAAGTCTCAGAATCAAGGGGTGGGTGTGGAAGAGGCTCCATGAATTATGACACTTAAGTCACCCACAGAATTTTGGCTGTTCTTGCAACTTTGGGTTCTGTTGGCTTGGAAGTCTTGGTTTCCAAGAAGGAAGTCTATGGGTGGCACCATAAGGTTTCCATTGGGCTGGAGAATGAGACTGCCATTTGGCCATGGACTGCGGCTGGCGTGATTGGTCCAACCACAGAGAGAAAGCTGGCTGCTGACAAACGATGCGGACAAGGAAGGCTGTGTTCGGAGCCTAGTCATTCTCTCTCCTTCTCACTCTCCTTTTTCTGCTCTTCTTCCTCCTTTGTATTGTTCTTAAAATTTTGTTTGAATTCATTGCGTTTATTTACTGTGGGGGTGCATGCCACAGCAAACATGTGGACATCAAAGGACGGTTTACTGGGGTTTGTTCTCTTTCTACAGTGTGGGTCCTGGGGTTTTAACTCAGGTCATCAACCTTGGCAGCAAGTGCCTTTACCCTCTGAGCTATCTTGCCAGGGCCCTCCTTTTGATTTCTTTAGTAGAAAGGGTCTATGTAGCCCAGGCTTGTCTGGAAATGAGTCTCCTGCCTCAGTTCCCCAAGTGCTGCAATTACAGGTGTGTAGCACTGAGCCTGGCCTTCCCTGGCCATTACCTGTTTGCCAAGGAACATCTGCTGGTCACATAAAGAAAGACTTACTTTAACTCAGGAGCACTCACCGATTACAAGTTACACTCGGCTCAGCAGGCTGGCCTTGCTGGGAATTCCACAAGGAGGAGGTAGACATTGTTTAATGAAGTTGCTATGATTCCTGTAAAGCAATAAGCAATCGCCCCCCTCTCCCTCTAAATGCAATCCATACCAAAGCAGCATCAAAAGCTGACATTAAATGGGTAGAGTGGATGATGCAGAGAAGTTGGACTCTCACTCTGTGGGAGGTGAGCTGGTGAAATTGACAGCAGGATGGGATGGTACGGGTTGTGTCAGAGGTAAGGTAAGGGTGGGGGGACTGCAGGAACACAGAGGAGGTTTTTTTTTTCCCTGTTTGTCTCAAATCAGGAGTAATCTGTAGCGAGGCAGCCCCTGAGGGAAGGCTGGAGGTGAATGTGAGGTATCTGGATCAGTGCAGGGAGGCTGTTGGGGTCATCTGGGGCAGGAAGCTGGGTCTCATGCTAGAGAGATGAGGCTGATTGACGTCAGTGTTACAGTTGCCTTGGAGGCCTGTTAAGGGAAAGTTACTTCCTTTAGGTCAAAAGTGTGGAGTCCACCTGTGCATGGACGCCATTGTCTCCTCCACTAAGAGTCAATCCAGTGGAATGAGGCATGGTGGGGCACACATTTGATTGTGGCAGATGCAGGGGCAGGGGCAGGAACAGGAGGAGCTCTGTGAATTCCTGTTCAGCTGCTCTACACATTGAGTTCTGGGACAGTCAGGGTTACATAGAGAGACCCCACCCCAAACAAATCTGTTTCGAATGAGTTTATTCAGTTGGGTGGATCAATTGCCTGGCTAAAGGAAATAACCCCCAAGAAGGCTAACGTGCTGAAAGCTATAAACCTCACTTTAAGTAATCACCATTATTATGACAGCTACTTTCTCTGATGATTTGATTCTCCTGTAGGTATGCTCTTGCCTTCTGGTTGGCTGCAAGTGCTGCCACATTCCTAGCCCTCTTGTTTCTTTTTTTTACCCACACAGCTTGCTTTGACTCACTGGTGGTTTTTGACTCATGGTCTAAAGTCCTTTGCCTGTTATCTTTTCTCCTGCATTTCATTGGAGATGACTTTCACCAGGTCAAAGGATGAATAGTCTGATTAGCCAAATTCATTTCTGAGGGCAGAGTTGGGAGTTCTAGGCTTCCCACAGGCATCTATAGGCATTGGTCTTGGACGAGATGTCTGCCTGTGAAGCCCTCTCCGTGTTTGCTGGCCCTCTTTCTTCCTCCCTGCCGGTTCTCTGCCTTCAGTCCCACCTAGAAGATTCTATTTTTATCACTGTGCAAAGTGCTGTTACGAGAACTGTCCACTGCTACTGATCTCCAAACACAAAGCTCTCTCAGTGTTTATTATATTATACTTTTCTTTCATCTAGTTTTGAATGAGAACACACTCTGGTGGTTTGAAAGGCAAAAGCTTTCAAAAACGTATGAAGTAATAAAAAAATAAAACGAAATCTCTTTCTTTTCTTTTCCTAGTCACCCAAATGCCATTCCTTAGAGGTAGCCCATGTTTCTAGTCCCCTCTAAATATTCCTTAAGTTTGTAAAGATATACATGCATTCTTCTTTTTCTTTAAGATTAGTTACTTTTTATTTTATGTATATGGGCGTTTTGCCTACATGTCTATATGGACATGGGTGCAATGTCCACAGAGACCTGCAAGTTGAAGTTACGAGTGGTTGTTAGTTGCCATGTGGGTGCTAGCAACCAAACTGGGGGTCCTTTGGAAGAGCAGTTGGTGCTCTTAACTGCTAATCCATCTCTTTAGCTCCTCTCTTTGTTATCTAGACAAAAATATTTATTTTATATATACTCCTCAGTAGCTTTCCTTTTCACCTAAATTTGCATATTGAAAACATATCTATCTATCTATCATCTATCTATCTATCTATCTATCTATCTATCTATCTATCTATCTATCTATCTATCTATCTATCTTTAGAAACAAGATCTATGTTATGAATGTTGGCTGCCCGGGGACATGCTATGTAGACCAGGAAGCCATTCAAGTTGCTGCAGTCTTCCAACTTCTGCAACTCAAGTGCTGGTACAATTACAGATGCTCACCTTCATGACTCACCTCCGTGGCTCACCTCCTCAGTCTTCAAGCTGCTCCTTAGTATCCCCTTATATTATCCAATACATTCCTTGTATTTAAGGCCTGGATGCTGTAATTTCCAGCTCCCACGTACTGGGTGGCTCATGTTTACTGTCGCAGAGATGCTGTGATAGATCCTGTATATAAGTGTATGTGTGTACATATGTGTACAAATGTGTGAGAGTGAGTGTTTTATCCTTTTAAACCAAGAGTAACTCCAGGCCGGGCCTCAGCTCTGAGCCTTTAGGAGTAATACTTTCTCCAGCCGGAAAAATCAGCACACTGGCCTTGCAGAGAACCTTTGGGTCATTCTCCCTGATACTCACAGTCCACCTCTGAGTCAGTGGGCTCATTTGGTTTATCATGTAACTTCACTATATGTGGGATTGTCAGTGGCACACGGAGACACAGCCTAGCGCTGTCACTTGGAGAGTTTCTCAAATTAGGAACCTCCATTTTGGTGAAGTGGATACTTGAATGAGTCAGAGAAGCCAGATCAGCAAGTTTATTGAATACAGATAAAGGAGCAAACATTCTGCAGGTTTTAAGCACAGATATATGGAGAGAGAGAGAGAGAGAGACGCTCAGGAAAAGGACAGTACTAGTCAGATATGGTGGTGGAAACCTGGGATTCCCAGCGTAGAGACAGGAAGATGAGAAGTTCAAGATAGAGTCCTCTGCATTTACACAGTGAGTTCTAAGCTATCATGGGCTATATGAAACCCCTTTCTAAAGAAGAAAAAAGGGAGGAAGGAGAGAATTAGCAGCAGCAGCAGAAGACGACAGACAATGACCACCAGCATAACCAACATCGCCTCCACCTCCTTCACCTCCACCACTTCCACCAATCTTTATCTCCATCTCCTCCACCTCCACCTGTGCTACCACCTCCACCACCTCCGTTCACACCTACCTCCCCCATCTCGACCCTCTTCTCCACCACCACCTTCATCTCCTTCCATCTCCACCACCTCTACCTCCTCTGCCTCCTTCTCCTCCACCTGCACAGTGCACTTTGAAGATAAGTGTGCAAGGATCTCAAGGGGAGAGGCAATTGGACTTAAATGTCTTTTAAAAATATAATTGTCGTGGGATTTTCCTCTGTATGCTGTGAATATGTTTTATTATTAGTGGTGTTAATAAAGAAGCTGCTTTGGCCTATGGCAGGGCAGAATATAGCTAGGAAAACTAAACCGAATGCAGGGAGAAAGAAGATGGAGTCAGGCAAATACCACATAGCCACCCAAGAAGCAAGAGGTAGTAAACCACAAGCCTCGTGGTAAAATATAAAATAATAGAAATGGGTTAATTAAAGATGTAAGAGCTAGCTAGGAATATGCCCAAGCCATTGACCAAACAGTGTGGTAATTAATATAGTTTTTGTGTGATTATTTAGGCCTGAGTGGCCAGGAAATGAATGTGCAGTCTCCTTTTTATAATTTATTTTTATGTTGTGTTCGTTGTTGTTTTGTCTGCATGTATGTCTATGTCTCACTTGCCCGGTGCCCAGAGGCCTGAAGAGGATATCACGAGCCCTGAATCTGGAGTCATAGATAGTTGTGACCACCATGTGGGTGCTGGGAGTCAAACTTGGGCCTTCTGGAAGAGCGGCCAGTGCTCTTAACCACTAGGCCATCTCTCCAGTCCTGAAAGATGATTTCACAAGGTACATTGCTTAGATATAGGGGTAGGAGAGGAGTGCTAACCCTGTAAAAACTCCAGGCTGCCAATGTTCTTGAGACTAAGCAAGCACAGTCCATTATTTTTTCATTTTCTTTTCTTTCTTTTTTTCTTAAAAGTCAGAGCTTCACTGTGTAGCCTTGGCTGGCCCAGAACTCGCTGTGTAAACCACAGACCACAGAATTCCTCTTGTCTTGCCTCCTGGGTACTAGGTCAAAGGCATTTGTACATACCACCATGCCTGGCCCTAGTTTCTCTTGATACAAGCGTTATCTCTGTGGGCAGTTATGCCTTTATCAATTGGGATAAAGTTTCCTTACTTTGAATCAGCAACAAACACAGATTAGATCCAAGGGTGAGGGAGGCTTTTCTCTTTCTGCCCCCTTAGCGTCCCATCTTTCTTGTTTCATAACAGAGTCACAGAATTGTGCTTGATCTGTTTTCAAGGAGGAGATAAGAGGACTTAGATGAACAGGGTTTTGCCACATAGCCAAGACAAGAAAGCGCCTTCCATAGAGTTTCTTCCCAAGGGAGTGAATCAAAATTTCTTAAAATTTCTTCTTTTTTTCCTGGTTTTTTGAGACAGGGTTTCTCTGTAGCTTTGGAGCCTGTCCTGGAACTAGCTCTTGTAGACCAGGTTGACCTTGAACTCACAGAAATCTGCCTGCCTCTGCCTCCTGAGTGCTGGGATTAAAGGCGTGCGGGATTAAATTTCTTTATAATACATGCAGGCCAGGTTCCCAAGGGAAAGACCCTCACTTGGTCCTGTGGTCTCATATTGTTCATCTTAGATCTCTGCTGACTCCACATTGGTGCCTTTGGTGAGCTTCAAGTCTATTTAATACCTTTCTGCTTTCTTTTGGTAGTAGTGCTGGGAACTGAACCTAGGTTTCACACACACTAGGCAAGTGTTCTACCAATGAGGCACATGCCTAGTCCTCTATGTACTTCCAATTATTGAGAGGATGTCTGTGTTAAAAGCTGACTTTGAACTTCAGTTCTCTGATCTCTGCTTCCAGAGAGCTGAGATTAGTGTGTTCCACCATCTAGGCTCTTTTTTTTTTTTTTTTAAATCCAAAATAGGGTTTTGTGTATAAGAGCCCTGACTGTCCTGGAACTCACTTTGTAGACAGTCTCCTAATTTTTGCCTTATAGCAAAGTTGCACAAACTGCTAATCTTCTCTGTAGTGAGCTCTGTGGATCCCTCAGCCACTCCTCCAAAGGTAGGAAGCCTATCAAGTAGTGCAATGAGCGCTCAGAGCCAGAGGCTCAACACTGCTGCACTACTGTTCCCTGAACCACAGACTTGAAGGTTTTTTTTTTAATCAATTAAAAAAAACTTACTTGAACTAAATTTGGGCTCATAGAAAGCCTTTATTTTTCTTGACGCTTTTGAGCTTTGTACCAATTGCCTGCTCTCAGAAGATAAAGAAGACACATAAATAACAAAGAAGCGGTAATGGAAACATTGAAACCGAGCCAGCCGCTCCTGGACAGCTGGTTTACCCTTTGCCTTGATAGTCGTCTTTTTTCATGTTATGTTTTATAGTGCGTAAATTTAGTTAAACTGACGCTTTAGCTAAACAAGCCCTTTTGTGTGAGAACATAGTTTATATGATACAATGAAATATTTGAACAGTGAGTACCCTTCAGCAAAAAGTACCATGGCCTTCAAGGGCTCTCCTATCCAAGACATCAGCTTCCTAGAGATGGGAGCACTAGAGAAGCCAGCATTGGGCTGTCTCTCTCTCTCTCTCTCTCTCTCTCTCTCTCTCTCTCTCTCTCTCTCTCTCTCTCTCGTCTTTCTTCAAGACATGGTTTTCTAGAAACAGTTTTCTCTAGTCAGTCCTAGCTGTCTTGGAACACTCTCTGTAGACCAGACTCAGAGATCCGCCTGCTTCTGCCTCCTGAATGCATGGGGGAGGCAGGGTAGGAATTAAACGTGTGTGCCACCACCGTTCAGCCAGTGCTGGGATTTCTAGTACAGGCTTTTCTAACGAGTTGCTGGTGAGACTGTGGTAGACTTTTGTATATTAAATGTGTAATCAATTGTTGTTTTGTTTTTACAAACAGGGTCTCTACGTGTAGCTCTGACTGTCCTGGAACTCACCATGTAGACCAAGCTGCTCTCGATCTCACAGAGATCCGTCTGCCTCTCTGCCTTCTAAGTGCAGAGATTAGCAATCATTTTTATTTCTGAATTAAAAAAGAAAATTTTTTATTTTGTGTGTATGGCTGTTTTGTCTGTATTACCATAAACCATGCATGCAGTGCCTGCGGAACCCAGTAGAGGGCATCAGAGTCCCCCTGAAACTGGGGTTATCAGGTGATGGTGAGCCGCCCTGTTGGTGTGGGCACTGAAGCCCCAGTCCTCTGGAATAGTGGCCAGGTTCTTAACCACTGAACGGTCTCTCCAGTCCCAGACTGGCTTTGAACTTGCCACCTCTTTGCCTTTGTTCAGGGGGTTGAGATTATAGGCATACATTACCATGTGCAACACTGATTTTTTTGAGGGGGAAGGGAAGGGTGGTACTGGAATTCAAAGCAGGTCCTTATGCTTGCTAGGCAAGTGCTCTGCCTCTGAGTTAGATCCCCATTGAATTATCTTATTTTGATTCTTTTCATTGACTTACTGCAATTTTTTGTCTTCTTTTGATATAGAAATATAATAAATTACATTTACAGATGTCTTTGTATTGATCTATGCTTGTATCCATTTCCAGACTGAATTTTCCCTTTCATGTGTTATTAAGCTTTATTTGCTAATATTTTCTCTCTTTTTCCCTTTTATATGCTATTCCACTTTATTTGCTTATTTTTATGTAAAGTATTTAAAATGAAGCTGGTCTTTAGTTTTCTTTTTTTTTCTCTTTTGATTTTCACTCTGTCAGATTTGATATTAGTGTTATTTTGGCTTGGCAAGAAGAATTTTGGTGATTTTACTTTCTGCCGGACTTTCAAAAAATTTAGATATTTCAGGAATTTATTGTGTGTTTATTTAATAAGTAAGCCTTGGCATTAAGAATATAGCAATGAGCTGGGCGGTGGTGGCGCACACCTTTAATCCCAGAACTCGGGAAGCAGAGGCAGGCAGATCTTTGTGAGTTTGAGGCCAGCCTGGTCTACAGAGTGAGTTCCAGGACTGGCTCCAAAAGCTACAGAGAAACCCTGTCTTGAAAAAACAAAAAAACAAAACAAAACAAAAAAAATAGCAATGATTCCACATACACACATACAAATCCTCTTCATCTTAGTGGAGGGGCAGATTGTGAAGAAATGCATAGTCAAGAAATGCGGAACATTTCTAATGGTGGTAAGAATTATGAAATAAAGCAAGAGAGGAAAACAAAGTTATTCCAAGGTAAGGGTTTCACCTTTAAACCAGAGAGACAGAGACATCCTAGCACATCCATGAGGGACTGAGGCCTGTTGGTATCACCTCAGAGATCAGTGGCCAGCGTGGGAACGTGCCCAGGACATGAAGGCCACATGAAGGAGGGAAGGCAGTAAGGACGCATGTCTGAGAGACAAGGGAGGACTTGCAGAGCAAGAAGCCACCTTCACCCTGAATGGATTAGGGAGTCACTGGAGGCTGTGGTTTATTGCAGGTGAAAGGTGTTAGTGACTGAACCTGGGTGGTGGCAGTGGAGATGCGCAGAGAAGGGCAAATTCCAGACAAATCCTGGAGGTGAGGTGTCCTAGTTTCATTTCTGCTGCTGTGACAACACACCCTGATATAAAGAACTAAGGTGATAAAGGATTTATTTTAGTTCACGGTTCCATGCCATTGTTCATCATTGTGGTGAAATCAAGGTCACTACTCATATCCACCGTCAAGAGCAGAGAGAGAATAAATTCGTACATGCTTACTGCTCAGCTCACCTCTCTACTCATACATGGTAGGACCCAAAGCCAAGGAAATCATGCCACCCACAGCGGACTGAGCATATCAACACAACCACCATATCAACACAATCAAGACAATCTCCCCAGATATGCCTATAGGCCATCTTCATCTCTAGACAGTCCCTCATTGAGACCCTCTTCCCGGCTGATTCTAGGTTTGGTCAAGTGAACTATTAAAAGTAGCCATCATGGGGCTGGAGAGACGGCTCAGTGGTTAAGAGTGCTGACTGTTCTTCCAGAGGATCTGGGTTCAACCCACATGGCAGTTCACACCTGTCTGTAACTCCAGTTCCAGGGCTTCAGACATGCATACAGGCAAAAACCAATTAACATTAAATAAAAAAGTAGCATTACATGATACTTCTGGAATTTATTAGATATGGAAAGAGAAAAACAGTCAAACTAACTAGTTTGCCACTTACTAAGTTTAAAGAGACTGAGACAGGAGTGGATTTGGGGAGACAATCAGAGTTTCAGTTTCGGACATAGTGTGTTTCAAATATCTTTTGGGTAACTTAGCTGGTAAGTGTTGTGTGGCTTTTCCTAGGGAGACAAACATCTATTGATTCCTGAGTGACAATCTATGACAGATCAAATAAATGAGTCTACTCAAGTCTAGTTTAGTGAACCTGTGACTATATTGGAGTTGTTCATAGAATTACCAGTGACTGGGTACTTATGGAAATATGGATGACATAAATGCAGTTTCAGGAACAAAAAAGCCACCCTAGCACAGGTGACAACTCACAAAAGCTGCCTCCTCCGATATCCCTAGACAAGCAGGAATATGGCTGCATGGGAGAGTCCCCTATCCCCAGCAATTGCTGGTTGATTTTACAGCCTTGGGAGGGACCTTATGAATTGTGTAACTTTCTGAACCTTCTTAAGTTTCATGAACTTCCTGAGTCTTACATCTCACTCTTCCTCCCAGGAGAAAATGTTTCATTATGAGAAAATAGCTACAAACAATACAGAGCCCAGGGAGGGAGGGAGTTCAGGTTGGAGCTGGGCTCTGGGAAGGACATTATCAATAACATCCCAGATGTTGACTAGAGTAGACAGTCATCAATGGTGTGATCTTAGGCAAACACAGAAGAACTTGGGAGGCTTGGTCTCTGGGGTACCCCATCAATGGGGAACCAGAGAGCAGAGGAGCCTAGAGAGAGGTATTGGAGAAGGGAGTGGCTCCAGTCGAGTGGAGCTGAGTGCTGAGGGCTGACCTGATGGCTGGAGGCTGCTGCTGATCTGGTGGCCTGATAATAGCAGTTGTTCTGAGGTGGTGGGAGGCAAGCCAGGCTGGAGCTCAAGGGGTAATGGCAAAGAGAGGAACTGGAATTGAGGGAGCATATGTGACATATGTAACTCTTCTTTCTTGGCTTCTCCTTTTCTTTGTTTCCTTCTTTGTTTCTCTCTTTCTCTCTCTCTCTCTCTCTCTCTCTCTCTCTCTCTCTCTCTCTCTCTCTCCTTTCATTCATTCATCTTTCTTTTCTATCTTCTGTTGAAATCCTTAATTCAATAGACATCACAGGCTGGTTTGGAATTCATAATCTTCCTGTCTCAGCCTCTAGATGACAGGCATGTGCCACCACACTCAAAGTCATAGGTAAATCTTGAAAGGACAGCAGAGAAATAGGGCGAATCTAGAATGGGAAGTGGAGTCGAGAAACATTTTTTTTTCCTTGATAGAGAGTGTTAGCTCATAGATTCCCACTCCTGTCTCCCAGAACCCAAGCCACTCAGTTCAGTCTCTCCCCAGAGCTGAGAAGCCAAGCCTGCTGTGACCTTGCTGTCTCCCTTCCCTCTGCAGCCGGGAACAACCACAGAGCTCTGACACCCAGGCCCAAGACAACCTTGAATTACAACACTACTTTCATGGAGTGCCTTCCTGCCTTGTGAATCCTGGGATTTAACCTAGGTCATATGATTTGGATCCTCCCCGGCCCTCTCCCCGCAAAAGAACCTGTAAGGGTGAGAAACTCCCTTTGTTCTTTGGAGCTGAAGGGTAAGGCCCTTTCCTTTCACAGCCCCTGCCAGGCTACCCTTGACATTTGTCTCTCCTACTGATGCACTTTCTGCATCTTGCTTTCTCCCTTCCAGAACCGACCAGGGCTGCAACTCTATAGCCTTCTAAAATCTAATTTGTCTCAGCTCCTCTCTACTAAGCCTTCACTATCTTTTATTATATATAACAGAGAGATTATAATTTGTATGTTGGCAGAAATGATCCAACAGGGAGGGAAAACCAGTTCTAGTAATATCCTTGTGTAGTGAGAAGAAATGGAATTTGGTGTATATGTGTATGTATGTGTGCTTGTGTGTGTGCGTATGTATATGTGTATGTATGTTTGTGTGCATGCATGTGTGTGTGTTGCTTGGACCGAAGTACAGACAGCTCTTCTGCAGTAACAAGAGAGCAGGCTGAAGACATAGCACAGATCTGGAGTGTAACCTGTGGATCTGCCTTTTATCAGCTGAGAATGAGGATGACAAGGTGTTGGAAGTTTAAGGAGAGAGGACATTAAGAGTGACCCAGGAAAAAGCAAAGAGGAGTAAATGGTCCAGGGGAATACTGTTTTATCACTAAGTAGAATTAAAAAGTCAGTTGACATTAGTGGTCATGGGTTTCATTTAGTAGAAGAGTCTTGTGCTTTCCTCAGCTGTGTTCTTCTATGTCAGTATATGTACCAGAGTGGACGAAAAACTGAATCTACCCAGGAGTTTGGTAGTATAAAGAATTTTTTATCAGTTGGTATGTAAAATAAATAAATAAAAAGAAAGAAAGAAACTTAATGAGGAGCCATATGTACTTGGTGCCAATGGGTTAGGAGGCTGGGTAGGGTAGCTGGTTACTTTTCTATTTTTCCTTGTGGTTATAGGGTCGGTGCTGGATAGTTTTATGTCAGTTTGACACAGCCTATGGTCATCTGAGAGGAGGGACCCTCTACTGAGAAGAAAATGCCACCATAAGGTCTGCTGTACAGCATCTTTTTTAATTAGCGATTGTTGGGAGAGGGCTCGGCCCATTGTAGGTGGTGCCATCCCTACTCTTGTGGTCCTGGGTTCTGTAAGAAAGCAGGCTGAGCAAGCCATGAAAGCAAGTGAGTAAGCAGGACTCATCCACGGCCTCTGCATCAGCTCTTGCCTCCAGGTTCTGGTCTGTTTGAGTTCCTGTTCTGACTTCCTTCGATGATGAAGTGTAAGCCAAATAAACCCCTTCCTCCTCAACTTGCTTTGGTCATTTTTTTTTTCAAGACAGGGTTTCTCTGTAGCTTTGGAGCCTGTCCTGGAACTAGCTCTTGTAGACCAGGCTGGCCTCAAACTCACAAAGGTCCACCTGCCTCTGCCTCCCGAGTGCTGGGATTAAAGGCGTGCGCCACCACCGCCCAGCAGTCATGGTGTTTTATAACAGCCATAGTAACCCTAATTAAGACAGTCTGTTTATTCAGTTAGCTGTTCTAAACTTGCTGGGGCCAGTTACTAGGAGAAAATGGAGCATTTTGGTTCAAGTTTAATTATTTTCCCCCTACAGTTCGGAAGTACCCATGCCCCTTAAAGATGACCTTAGCTTGGTCATGTGGTCCACCAACTTGTCATCTCGCCCCATCGCCTTGCCCATCTTCTGCCGGTCTCCACTCCCTGGGAAGCAGAGTGTGGAGGGAGAGTCTGGGCAACCTCTAGCACAGTATCCTCTCTCAGCCGGGCTTCCTCAAACAGGAACAGCTCTGGCAATAGTCTTTGCCTTGGAGACGCCTACTCCTTCAGGATCCTGAAGGTCTCTGATGATCTCAGCAGGGCTCATTTAGCATTTGTGTAGGGGTTAGAGAAGATCGTTAATCTAGCAGAGTAAAATAACCACTTTGGTTTGTGTTTCTTGGGAGGTTAAATGTGAGTAATAGTACCTATTTCTCACGTTATCCTCAGAGTTGATCTGTTCAGGACCATGGAACATGGCTTCTCTCCAGAGAAATATGATAGCATGGACTGGGTCTAGGAAGTAATTCCTTTGAATTACCCAAGGCCATAGTTAAAACTGAGTTTTATGTGCTTTTTGGATACATATACAAGAGGAAAACAAAACTATGCAGTAATTGCCCAAATGAAGTCTCATTAAGTTATCTTTACAAGAATTACTGCTTTTGATGTCTTGTTTTGATTGGTTTGAAACAGGTCTCCTTTTATAGTTCAGGCCTTGAAGTCTCTATGTAGCCCAGCTGGTCGGGAGTCGATCCTATTGCCTCAGCACCCTAAACACTGGGATTGCAAGCATGTACCTCAATGAAAGGGCTTCCGTGTTAAAATAAATAAAGGGATTCAGATCATTCTGTATAAAAGAGAGGACACAAACCAGAAAGAGATCACAGCAGACCCACCCAAGCTGCCTCAGCGTAACCCTCTGGGATCATACAGCGCATAGGACTGGGATTTAAGCCATTTCCCTACAGTCCTTGGCTCCACACTTTCCAAACTGTGTTTCTGTACAATTCTGGCCCCTCCATAAACCCTTCATGGGGCGAGTGCTCAGATCAATTTAGCAAAGGCTGAATAATCTCTCCCTGTCTTGGGGGCTCACAATATCTTTCATTTGCAGAGTCATTCAACGAATAGGAAACGAGCTCTTTTTGTGCGTCGGGCTTTGTGCTGGGGTCTGTGGAAAAATAAGCAGAACCAAGCCCAACTGCTGCCTTCACGGAGCTACTAGGAGGGGGATGGGCAATACTCAAATAGCCAAATAAATAACGCATAGTTACAAACTGAAGTAACTTCCATGGACCAAATGCTAGCACCGACCTGGATAGAACCTGAGGAACTGCAAGAAGCAGAGAAAAGAGGGATGTGATGTGGGATGAGATGATACCACCCCTGAGGCCTTTCATACAGGGCTTGTGGGCCACACTAAGGATCCCGATCTTGAAACTGAAATCGTAAGATGGCTGCAAGCATATTAGATGCTCCTGAGAAAGACTGCAGTAAGACCAAGCCAGACTCAGCTTGCTTTCCTCAGTTTTTCCATATTTACTCTATGTAAACACCCTGGGACCACACACTGGACCAGCTCTTTGAGCCAGGTCACCTCTTTATGGAGCGTTGTTGCTGATGGAAACCTCAGGAATTGGAAGCGTCTAGCCTTTTACTTGGTGGAGGGGAGCGCCAAGCTATTTATTACTCAGATGCCACTCTCCTGACCTAGCTCTGGCACTGGCATTCCTAATTCTGCAGGCAATAAATAATGTAGGAAGATCCCAGAGCCAGGGCTTGGGGCACAAGCCCATCTACCAAGGTCTGTGAGTCTTAGCTATATTCATAGTCTTTCCTACCAGGCCCATTCTTAAAAAATAATTTATTTATTTATTAATGGCTTTGGTGTGAAGATGGCAGATCTCCTGGAACTGGAGTTACCAACAGTTGTGAGCTGCCATGTGGTTGCTGGGAATTGAACCCGGGTCCTCTGGAAGAACAGCCAGTGTTCTTAACCGATGAGCTATCTATCTCTCCAGCCTGCTACCAGTCCCATTTACATGTGTTCTTTCTCTTTGAACTTTGAGCAAGCCATGAAGTATATTTTCATCTCTTGAGTTTCCTATGGTATCTAGCACAATGCCAAGTGTTTAATATTTGATGGGGTCATATTTGTGAGTTTTCCTTTTATGAGCCAACAGTGCAACTTTATTTCAGCTTTCCTACGGAATCTGGTTGTCCTAGCCCACTCTCACCCTTTCCTTTCCTTTTCACTTTGTAAGGCAGGTCGTCCCCATGGAGCTCAGGCTGCTAGAAATTCACTGTGTATCCCAGGCTGGCCGGGAACCAAGGCTCCTCCTGCCTCAGTTTTCCATACCCTGCTTAGATCCATCTCTGCCTTTCCAACCAGCTAATGGGTCTCCATTTCATTATTGGCAAAGGGAAATGGCAAATTTCTCAGACTGAGTTTGGTTTTGATACCAGAGAGCTATGCCGTCCAACGTGGAGGCCATTAATTATCGAACACTTGAAGTGCGGTTAGTTTGGATTTCAAAACAAGAGCTTTAAATGTTCCATTAATGATTTTCATATTGGCACCATGTTGAAATGATTTGTGTGTGTGGGATCAGAGTCAGCATCTGGTTTCTTCCTCTGTTGTTCTTCACTTTATATTTCTGGACAAGAGTTTCTCACTGAACTTAGAGCTTGCTGGCTTGCTGATTTGACTAGATAGGGAGTCCCAGAGAGTATCCTGTCTCTGCCTCCCCAGTACTGGGATCATGTTTCACTGCAAGATCTAACTTTTTGTTTGTTTGTTTGTTTAAGACAGGGTTTCTGTGTAGCTTTGGAGCCTGTCCTGGAACAAACTCTTGTAGACTAGGCTGGTCTCGAACTCACAGAGATCTGCCTGTCTCTGCCTCCTGAGTGCTGGGATTAAAGGTGTATGTCACCACCGCCCTGCTCTAAGATCTAACTTTTAAGTAGGTGCTGGGGACTGAACCTGTGTTCTTATACTGGCATGGCAGGCATTTTTGAATAATATCTTGAGTGTATTGGCATAAAATACATTACTAAAATTAATGTCATGTGTTTCTTTTTTCCTTTATAATATGGCTACTAGAAAATAAATGTAAGATTATGTACATGACACTTTAAATCATGTTCCCTCCAAATTAATATGTTGAAGCCCCAGTGTGATGGCTTTAGGGGATGGGGCCTTTGGGAGTTATGGTTTGATGATGTCTTGAGAGTGGGACCTGTCTTGAGGGCCGCTGTTGGATGAGACACTAGCACTCTCTCTATGCCGTGTGAGAACACAGTGAGAGGTTCTAGAGCTGGACAATGTTGCTACACTGATCCTGGACTTCTAGTCCCCAGAACTGCAAAGATAAATAGCTGTTTAAGGCCCTCTGTCTGTGCCTGCGCTCACTTACAGCTCTAATCTAGATGTCTGGGAATGTCTACATACCAGATTGTAGCTCCAGGAGGCAAGGAAGGCCTCTGGAACATTCTGAGTCCCCCAGTCCCGTGTTTTCTTTTAGTAGCTGCTCAACAAACACCAGAGGAATAAGTCATTTTCTTCATTGTAAGTAATATGAGCAGCTCTGGATAATTCAAGTGAAAGAACTCATTACGGGGGCGCCATGGAGCAGCTCGAATCTGCTGAGCAGAGCAACCCAACCAGAAGGATTCAGTGAAGAAGGCGGCGAGTCCGAATCTCTCTGTACACTGATCTCGTGGCGGGCGACTCCGCCGCTATGCCATATAAATAGAGCTGGCCCTTTCTGGCATAGCGGAGTGATATGAGCCTCACTAGCTTCCAGTTTATTCTGTTCATTGAGGTTAAATTGGGGATCCATGTAAGCCAGGCTGGGGGTTAAATGCTTGCTTTGGAAAGTGGGCTCATAGCATATGAGGGAATTCATTCTTGTAACACAGGTCTTCAGACGCTGGCTGCCTCAAGTGAGTGGGTGCAGTCCTTTACCATGGCAGCCCTTGCAATCTTGGCTGCAGTCCAACAGAAGTTTCTACCGAAAATCTTTCAGCTGAAAACTCCCCTGGAATTCATTTAGTACGACAACTGATACTCTGCATTCGAATGCTAAGATTGTAACCTCAGAAGGTGCGCGGAACTTCTCACATTGTGTTTTAACCTGGAGACACAGGAGGGCGCTCTAACCAACTAGCAATGAAACTTCAATTCCCTGTCTGTTAAAAAAACCGATGTTGATTTTTGTTGAGCCTTTTTTTTTTGTTTGTTTGTTTGGTCAGGCAGGGTAAGCAGGAATACCCCTCCTAGGTTGTCTCACTTGCGACAAAGGTCTTCAAGACACACCTTGCATATTGCTCAGTTAATGTTATTGGGATAAGGGCAGTAAAAACAACGGAAGAGAACGGGAGCCTTGGGAACAGGCTTCCGGGAACTTCAGCGCTTGAGCACTCTTACCTCAGTTGTCCCCAGCTAGGGTGGTTGTCCCCAGCTAGGGGAGACTTAAAAAATATTTATTTATCACAGGCTAGCCTCTGGTTTTAGCTACAAAAATTCAGCTTAGTAAAGCTTGCCAAGCCTCATATCTAGATGACAATATGCCAAGGCCAACTTAGGGCAGTAGAGACTGGGGCGTCCTTCACAGACGGAGCCAGTCGGGTGCCCGTTTCAGTCGTTAAGTGCAAGAAGCACCTGGTCTGCGCTGGTAGTTTGCCAATGGAACGGGCTAGTGGGAGGGGCCAGGAGGGTGACAGTAACCATCTCTTAGATTGCACCGAGTTTTATACTCAAAAGATAAAGCCAAACTGCCTCTTGTTAATTGGTGATAGCACACGTGAGCGAAGAAGTCTGGCAGCCAGAGTCACAGAACAGGACCGGCTCTCTAGGGCCCGTTTCCTTCACACCAGCCGCTGCAGCTGGAGCGCTTTTCTAGGGGAGAAGGGGAGCGGGGCTGCTGCTGGGCTTCTCCTTTTCCTCAGTCGTCCAGGGTGCGGCCAGCAGAGCAGTTTTCCCTAGCCGAAGGAGGCTGGATGGTGACGCTCAGCCCTGAGTCGGCGGGTTCCAGCGGACTTGCGCTTAGGGGCTCCACCCTGGGAGGTGCAGAAACTCTGCCTCAGCTCCGGGCTCAAGAGACGCGGGTCCTCTGGACCTGCGGACTCCGTATCACAACTTCATCCACTTGAAGCTCACAGCCAGGAGCTCCAGATTAAAAAGAGAGAGAAAAGGATGGAGAAAAGGGAGGAGGATGTCTAATTCCACTCACCGGGAAGTCGGGCACGTGGCACAGGTTGGGCCACATCTCCTAGACCCTCTTTTGGGCTCACCTTCTCTTTGGGAAGGGTGGCTTGTAGCACCCCATTCCAACTCCCCAATGGCAACAAAATGCCTACTCAAATTAAGCGCTTTCCTTCGCGAGCGAGTTAATTTCCCCACAATTCTCAAGCCTCAGGAACTGCTACACCCCTACTTTCGGGTGAGGAAATGGTCTTGGAGAAGTTGAGTGACTTGTCCAGAGTGTCGCAGCTAATAATGAAATGAGGTCTTTGAAATGAGGTTTGTGTAACCCTAAAAAGCAGGCTTCAGCGCACAACTCCTGAATTTGCCCAGCTTTTGCACATCACGCTGCTTGCCCCTGGGCCAAGGCTGCAGGGCAGAGAAAGCTGGAACAAACGACCATGTGGCTTTCCCTCATCCCGACCCACGGCCTCGGGTGCGGAGACCATCCCAGCTCTAGCTGGCTCCCCATCTTAAAGAGGATAATCTCCGGTCTCCAGAGATCTCTTCTCCAGTGGGAGCAGCGTTTCGGGAAATGTTCCTTTGTAGGATCCAGCGAGTGAATGGAGGATCTGGGGGGTTCAGGAATTGGAGGGGAAGCGGCAGCCGGTGGAGTGGGCCAGCGATGTAGCTAGTCCATCCCTGCGGGCGTCCACGTGGTGGGTGTGTGGCACTTTCATTCAAACTTTGGGGAGTTCTCGGTTTGGCGTCAGAGGTATGACCAATCAGCGTTCCGAGACGGGAATAAATTATGCAAATAACCATCTGGCGATGGGTCAGATGACTCGAATACTTTAAAAAAGTACCTCTCCTGGAGCTCGCGGTGTGACAGCCGCGAGCCCCGACTTCGCGGAGGCTCCGGTAGAGCACCGGTCGGGCAGGGCAGCGCGTCCTTCCACCGGCTTCTTTCCCCCGCCGCCGCGCCCAGCGCTACCAACCTTCCAGTTTCTCCTCCAGCTGTCCAGCCCATCACTTTCTGACCGAGATCTGGCTGCCCACTTCTAGGTTCTGGAGGTTTTAGTGGTTTAAAAAGAAAAACCAAAAAAGCATCAGCAACAACAAAAAACCTGTTTGAGAGGAGGGGGCGTGGCAGGGAAGGATGCGAAACCCGGTTCTCCTGCTCTACTTCTGGAGCGTCTATTGTTGCTTCCCGGCGGGAAGTCTCACAACCTTACGTCCCCAGGGGTCGCTGCGAGGTAAAGTGCATTTATTTTTATTACTCTTCTTCCCACTTCTTTCCTGCGCTGGGCCCACACAGTCCTGCGGACCCTTCTTCAGTCCTTTTGTGTCCCAACGAAATCCTTTCCTACTGCGCTGTGTCGGAGGCCACTTGTCTTGGTGCTTCGGGTGAGAGCATCCGCTAGCAAGCTATCCTGGAGGCTGCTGGCGAGCCGGGAGGGTACGTGGGCTGGAGTCATCTCTCGCACCTCCTCCCACTTCCATTTATCAACGCTGTCCGGCGAGCTAAGCTGCCTTCCAGCCTCACTTAAGTTATACCATGATTTAAACCTTGTCTTATTTTTGGAAGTTGGAGAGGCCAGAAAATTCTTAGAGCTCTAACTTCCGATGCCTCTCCCCCACCCTGCCTCCCTTCATCAACGCTTAGGTGTTTTGGAAGTTAAGGTGGCAACATGGCGGGCTTCAGATTGATAAGTGCTTGGCTGGTAGGGGACATCTGGTCTGTAACTTCCTCCCCAAATAATTTGTCCTCCTCTGCCCATTCCCCGAGTCTACCCCTTCCTTCTAGCATCTTTTCTCCTCTTTGGTTCTGTACGACTCTCTCACCGGAGGGGACCTGGCCTGGTGGAGTGAGGATGGGGTCATTTAAAACAGTGGAGGGTCCCAGAACATTTAAACCAAGACTTACCACTACATTTAGTCTGCAGATAGTGCGCCAGAAGTCCATGTTAGTTTATGGGCACGTGGGAGCTTAAGTTGGAAGGAATAGGAAAAACCTACCTTCTCCTAGCCTGTTTCCAACTTGAGTGTTAGCTAGAAGCTTGGCTTGGGGTAGGTGGCATCTCTAATTCCTTTCCTGAAGAATGATGAAGTTCCTTCAAGTTTCTGTGCTCTGTGGTTCTGAGTATTTTGGGGTGGTGCCATTCATTTGAAAGTATGGCTGCATTCCAGTACCAGGAAGGAACTCTTGATGGTGGGGGAAGCCAGGGAAGAACAGAGGAGGTGGCAGACTATCCTTGTGGGACCTGATCTCAGCAGTGGGAACTGATAAAAGGATTTTTTGTTTTGTTTTGTTTTTTGAGACAGGGTTTCTCTGTGTAGCTTTGGAGCCTGTCCTGGCAATCACTCTGTAGACCAGGCTGGCCTCAAACTCACAGTTATCCACCTGCCTCTGTCTCCGAGTGCTGGGATTAAAGGCATGTGCCACCACTCCCTTGCTAATAAAAGTATGTAAATGGTACTCAGAGTGAGGCAGGAGAGTGAAGCCTAGGAGGGAGGCTTAAACTTCTGCTGAGGGAGGGCGGTACATTTTAACGTGTGCTCAGGGGGGACCTTAGTCTAGAACTTGACCCCTCAGCAAGGAGCTGAATGAATGAACCACAAGGACGTCTGGGTGAAGAACAATCACAAAGGCCCAGAAGCCAAAGTGACCCTGCTCTTAAGTAGTAGGGACCAAGTTAGGCTGCAGTGGGGCCAGAGCAAGCCAGATGCCAGGGTGGTCCTCCTTGTCCCTGTGGCTTTAGCTTCGGCTCCTTTTTTCTCCTAAGCTTTCCCATCTGTTCTCTGTGACCTGAACTGGTAATGTCTGTAGCTCACATTTCTGTCAGTTGGGCCTTTAATTTCATGACAGCTAACCTGTGTTCTAGTCATGTGTCTTTCGGGGCATTTTCTGGATTTTATCCCTCTCACATCTGGCATATGTCCCCAAACCCTTGTATCTCCTTGGCCCATCTCACCACCACCCTCTATAGCTATGGTTTCTTTGCCCAATCCCTCCTCTTCCTCCTCTTCCTCCTCCTCCTTTTTTATGGGAAGGGGGAGGAGGTAGTGTCTCATGCAGATGACTGAACTCAAACTCAATATGCAGCTGAGGTTGACCTTGAACAAACATGGGCCACCACACCTGGTTTACGGGGTGCTGGGGATCAAACTCGGTGTTTTTTGCAGGCTAGGCAAGCACTCAAGTGACCGAACTGCTTCCTAGCTTCCTTGTGTATGTATCCTTTCAGTACTGGAGATTAAATCTATGGTCTTAAGCATGTACTCAAAGCTTTCTACCACAGAGTGACCTCCCTAGCCTTTTACAACTATTGTTTCTTATTAGTATTTAAAAATTTGAAACCAGGATTAGCTAAATTACCAAGATTTGCCCTCAGCTCATTCTGTAGCTCAGACAGGTTTCCCATCTTCAATCTTCCTGCCCTCAGCCTTCCCAGTAGCTGGGAATTACAGCCTTGTGCCACCAGAACTGGTTTATCCTTCCGTGTTTAACTCTTGGGTGAATTAAGCTCCTGGACGTTCATTTGGTATCTCCCTGTGACTTCTGAGCAACGGGAGAGTACATTCTGTTTCCCTAATCCGTCACCAAGAAAGGATTACTTGGATGGTTGAGTGAGTTATGATGGGGGTCAACTAGTAATTATCTTAAATGATGGTGCCTACCTGGTGTCACATAGCCATAGTGGCCATTAGTGCTGTCCTGGGAGCAAGGAAAGGCAACGCTGTAAGTTACAGAGAGCTGGAAGGAGCCGCTTGACTGTTGTGGGGAATTTTCCCATGGCTTCAGCTATTCGTGTAGCAAACCAGTGCCTGTTGCCCCTGCAAAGAACCCCAAGAATGTGTAAGGACTTTGAAATAAGCGTTGGATCAAAATGGGAGCACCCAGGGAAGCTGCTAGTACAGTGGGTCAATACCCTTTTGCCTGCAATTGCAAAATCCCAGATCTCTCAAAACTGCAGAGTTTGCTGGGAAGTTGTATGGCAGGAACCTGACCTCACATGCTCTCACCTCAGCTGGAGGCAAACCCCGATAGAAAGCTATTTGTAATCTTTGTATTTGTTTTTCTGTAGAGCGTGAGTTGTCCTATGTTTCTCTGCAGAGATATTAGTGCATTTGATCCATGGGGGGGTACCCCAGACTCTACTGGGGCTGTCATGTAATAAATATGTGGTATGTTCCACAATGCTTGCCTTCTCCCTCTGATGTCACTGTTCCCCTCTCTGTCACTGTCTTCCCGTCCCCCAGTCCTGCTATAAAATCCAGGTTGACCTGGAATTCACCATGTCACCCATGCTGATCTCAAACTCGTAGTATTCCTTTTGCTTCAGCCTCCCAAGTTCTGAGGTTATAGGCTATAGCTGTGAGCTATCAGGCTTAGGTGAGAGAGAGAGAGAGAGAGAGAGAGAGAGAGAGAGAGAGAGAGAGAGAGAGAGAGAAAGAGAGCATGAACTCAGACTTGGAACACTCTCTTTGGCCCATGCTAGCCTGGACTTTACAATCATCCTGCCTCCACCTGGTTCTGCCTCAAGAATACTGGTAATACAGACATACACCATTGTGCCTGGCCATGAAGATTTTGTTTTTAAATATGAAAATTTCTAAATTCTTAACTAGTCTTAAGCATTTCAGGCAAAGAGAACCCACACTCCAAAGGTAGGAATTTGAGGGAGGGAGGAAAGGAAGGAAAATCAGTCTGATGGGGAAGAATAAAGGAAAGGAAGAAAGACAGCTACTTATTTCTGAGCAACAGAATTCAGTCCAAATGACTAATTAATACTCATGGAGGACAGTTATGATACCAGATTTACAGTAGCTTCAATTACTTCATGGCTACTTCATACCTGCAATTTTGCTACTGGTATAAATCTTTGTGTAAATATCTGACTCTCAGATTGAGAACCGCTGCCAAAGAAGGCAAAGAGGAAAACTTTACTTTTTTTTTACTTTTCAAAACAGTAGTTGTGAAAACTAAAACCCAAAAGACAAGTAATTCGCTCAAGACTGAACTAGAAGTCACTACCCCAGCCACCAGAAGGATTTACACTGTTCTTCCTTCCCAGATGAATATCGTAAGCCTGTAGGAGTACCGGCTACTGCCAAACCCTCTGTGGCTTTTAACATCCGCACTTCTAAGGACCCAGAGCATGAAGGGTGCAATCTCTCCCTTGGTGATAGCCAACTCTTGGAAGACTGTGGCTTCAACATGACAGCCAAAACGTTTTTCATCATTCATGGATGGACGGTGAGCCCAGGAGGGGGTTCTGCAGCTTTTTATAAGATTTGATTCCTTTTGTTTTGGTCAATTAAAAAGAATAGTGGTGCTTCCAGATTCCAAACCCTCCCCCCCCCTTCCTTGTGGGTTGCTTGTATTTCAGACAGCTGTGAAGAATGTAATGGGCGCTTCTCAGAGGGGGCAATCTGGGCTCAGCAGGGTGGCATTTAGAGCTGGCATGCAATGGGCTTTCAGAAAGTGGTTCTCCTGTGGCCAGCAGCCCAACTCCCTTAGCTCTGAAGGATCTCTAATTATACTTAATTACATTGGCCAACCACTGCCTGGAGGGGGCCCATCCTGCTCTTAGAGCAGAGCTGAACTGAAGCAACTTAACGGGCTCAGAGACTCAGAGGGGCCAGCTGGCCCGGCTGGCTGGCTTCTATTGGCATGCTGCCCTCCTGTTTGCATAGAGATGTGGCCCCTTTAAAGGCACTGGGGCTCTTTCTGTGCCCTAGCTGAGCAATTTCCATTGAAAGGCCCATGACAAACTTCAACAAAAAAGGGCTTTAACACTCAGCTTCAGAAACTCTTGGCCAGCAAGGGATTTGTTCATTCATAGAAAGACAGTCTGTAAGAAAATGGCACTATTAAGGGAGCAGATTTCTGCCTGGACTAATTGGGAGGGGACGCTCTCCCTCTTAATGATGAGAAATTCATATCCGTTACATTCTTGCTGGGTCTTTAGATCTACCGTCAACAGTTGGGGTTGGGCTTGGGAGTCAGGAGGGTAGGAGTCTACCTTCCTATAGTGATGACCGAGGGCCTGTCTGTCTGTCTTCATCCCTCAGGACACAAGTGGAATCTCACATTTGAATTTCTCTAAGGTCCTCCCTCCTGTCAAAATGCAAATACTAACTGCCTGTAGCTTACAAAATGAGAGCATTCCAGAAAGTTCTTTTGTAATGTGTTTGGAACTTGGAATGGTAGTTTCCCATAGAAGCAAGTTGTAAATAGTGTTTGGGTTCCCAGGCTAAGCACAGACAATCTATTTATTTGATAATGTACGTGTGGATAGGTTTACAACTGCCTCTACTCACCATGTAGAATGTTTTCTGTGGGAAAATGTGTTCTGAGTTCTAATTTGGGATTCCAGGGGTAGATTTTTCTTACGCTGGGGTCAAGAGGATGGTAGAGATGGGCTGTGGGAAGGCATCATTTGTTAGCTTGGTGTTTGCCTAAGTGACAGTGTGTTTCTAAGGGAGGAGCTAATTCTCCAAGGCAACCTTCACTAACTCCTTGAAGGATGAACCAGGCCACTTGCCTGTGACAGGGATTCAGACTAACCTTTTGCCATTATCACCACCAATACCCATGTAGCAGACAGAAGGGCACAGTATAGCCCGGCACATCAGCTGTGAGACATCTGATGGGAAACCGGAGACCTGTAGAGCAAAGGGGGAAAGAAAGCATCAGGCCTTTCTGTCTCTGGCCGGCTTGCACATGGGCAAGAGGCTTCCTTACAGCCACTGCGAAGGACCGGTCAGATGGGGAGAAAATCATGGGATCGCTGAAGTCCAGAAGGAGAATTAGAAGAAAAATAATCTTTCTATTTTCTTTGCAGATGAGTGGCATGTTGGAAAAATGGCTGTATAAACTTGTATCGGCCCTGCAGACGAGAGAGAAAGATGCCAATATCGTGGTGGTTGACTGGCTGCCCTTGGCTCACCAGCTGTACGTAGATGCAGTCAATAGCACCAAGGTGGTGGGACAGAGAGTGGCCGGGATGCTTGACTGGTTGCAGGTAAGGAGAAATAAAAGGGAGCCATCTTTTATTAGGGTTTCCCCTCCCCCCATTTCATTTCTTAAGGTAGACAGGACCTTGAGCCTGCATTGTCTTAGGAAATGCGGAGCACATGTTGTTACTGTGAACTCTGAGAATGATCAGAATCTCCAGCATTACTATTTTTGCTGAATTAAAGAACTCCATGAACCACTTCAAAGCCTGTTTTAGATTGATAGATCTCTGGATTTTTCTGTTCCTTTGTTTGCCATAGAAAAAAGTATCTCATGGGAGACTAGTTCCTGACCTTAGAAGCTGGTACCCTTAGGGTTGTTAAGAATGGCCAGGAGCCAGGTCTGGTTTTCCATCTGAAGGAGCCACAGATGGCTGCTCTTCCTTTGGAGGGTGGCCGTGCACAGGAATGGCAAGGAGGCATAGATCACTGACTGAATTCTTTAAAACAATGTGTGCAAAGCAGGTCTTGAGACAAAGTGACCCTAGATGTTGAGCATTTCCAGCCTGACTTTCTCTTCGCCCGGGGATCTGATGACTCCAGGCAGAATCCTGGGCAAGATTTGCGAGCAGTCCTTGTTTGCTCTGGGGTGCTGGAAAGAGTGTCTTCTGATCCACGGTTCAAAGCCTCACCTCAGCTGGTCCCTTGCCCTCCCCAGCTGAGTACTCTGGAAGGGGTCACCTCTCCAACTGTGGGGGCGCAGGTAGCTTAAGGTGAAGAGTCAGAAGCTTCTGGGGGTACAGTAGTGGTCCAACTTAAGAGTACTGACAGGGAGCAGGTCACTGCGGTGATGGCTGGCACTTTGGTCTGCTGAGGGTGTGGTATCTTTGACCTCTACAATGATTCATTCGTGACCTCTACGTGCCCCAAAGAAAGAAAACCTTGTAGGGGAGCTTGCAGAGGAAAGCTCAGGTATGCCTCCTGAGGTCTTAGCTTTCACCCTGCCCCTTGGCATTTCAAGTGCCACCAAGTCCTTTAGAACTCCCTGTCCCTGGTGTGGACAATCCATATTACATGCCAGCAACACTGGGGATGCTGCAGGGACTCTTAGGCCTGTGACCTCTGTGACGCTTCTATTATGATGGACAAGTTGAATTGTTGGTGGCCCTGGAGGCTCAGGACTATACTCTTTAGCTCATGCTCCTTGATGACTTTTTTCAGGAGAAGGAAGAGTTTTCTCTTCGGAACGTTCACTTGATTGGCTATAGCCTTGGAGCGCATGTGGCTGGATATGCGGGCAACTTTGTGAAAGGAACAGTGGGCAGAATAACAGGTAAGATCTGCTTCCATCATATGTGTATATGAGCTGTGTTAGCCATGCCCTTCCATATGTATGTATGAGTTGTGCTAGCCATGTCCTTCCATGTGTATATATGAGTTGTGTTAGCCATGTCCTTCCATGTGTATGTATGAGTTGTGCTAGCCATGTCCTTCCATGTGTATGTATGAATTGTGTTAGCCATGTCCTTCCATGTGTATGTATGAGCTGTGTTAGCCATGCCTTTCAGATTTTCTCCTTCCCGGGAGAAATTCTCAAGGTGGGGAAATCTCAAGGTCATTGAGCAATAGGGAACACAGCTTGGAAACCCCTGGTCTAGTTCAAGAGGTGAGGACACAGGCAAAACTGAATCAGCTTGCTCGGGGGCAAATAGCTAAGAACTGAAGAGCAGAGGCCAAAAGGGAGCCTGGGCTTCCAAGCTTCTGAGCGTTCACTTTTGGTTCACACACGAGATTTGAGATATGAGTGGTAGAATTTGAATCCTGCCTCTGGTTTATATTTCATCAACCGATAGCTTCTTCCCATGATTAAGGTTGCATCTTTATCTTGACAGTTAACTGTTTAGAATGAATGATTTAATTTTGTAATTAAAGAGACTTTTCTGATATTGCTATCCAGGTACACAACAGAAAACGGGGTTTTTCTGTATTGGAAAGCACATCAGAGTGAAATTTTAAAGCTTGAATTTGGACTAAATTATTTAATGATTATGAAAAATGTCAAAGATATTTTATCCATTTTGGGGATCTTTAAGTACACAACAGAGCTTTATCTATACTAAAATTGTTGGTAAATTTGTTGCTCTGACCTGTTTTTTCCTCCCAGCATTCTTTTATAGGCATTAACTCCTAGCTCCCTTCTGATCTCTAATAATACTAAGAATGATGTCCTATATTGCTTTCTGTTACTATAACTGAATGGCACAAACTGGACAAGTTATAATGTATAGGAGACCTTTTTGCTTCCTGGCATCTTTTTGCTGAATGATAACATGGTAGGAGGTATCACATGATCAGATAGAATAAGCCTGCTAGCTGAGATCATTCTTTCTCTTATAAAACCATTGGCATCATGTTGGAAACAATACTGAGATGACTTTACCTAATGCTAACTGGCTCTTAAACATCCCATTTCCAAATACCATTCTTATTTGGATTTGGGATTACTCTTCCTGTCTATGAATTTTTTGGGGAGGATGCCTTTAAGCCATAGCCAGAGAGCATCTAGAAGAAAAGGTAGGACCTCTGCCTTTCCCTGTAATGCTTTTATTTTAAAATAGGACTCAGGTGGAACTGAGTCTAAAAGGTGTGAACACACAGAGTTAATAGGTACATACACAGAGTCTAGTAGGTGTGCACACACAAAGTTAATTAATAGGTACACCCAGAGTCTAATAGGTGTGCACACACAGAAATTAATAGGCACACACAGAGTGTAATAAGTGTGCACACACAGAGATTAATAGGTATACACACAGAGTCTAATAGGTTCACACACACAGAGATTAATAGGTATACACACAGAATCTAATAGGTGTGCACACACAGATTAATAGGTATACACACAGAGTCTAATAGGTACACACAGACTCTAATAGGTGTGCACACACAGAGATTAATAGGTATACACACAGAGTCTAATAGGTGTGCACACACAGAGATTAATAGGTATACACACAGAGTCTAATAGGTATACATACAGAGCCCTAATAGGTACACAAACAGACATATGCATACAAACTCTTCTAGAGCCAGTGATTTCATCTAGCATAGCTTGAGAGTCCTTCTTCCTGAGTTGTTGTGTCCTGGGGCTTGAACTGTCCAAAGGAGGCTGTGATTGTATGGCCATTCTCCAGTGTTCCAGAACCGGGCCAGCTGGGTGCAAACTGCAGCACTCATGTGGTCTCTCTCAGGGTCAAGGTCCAATACGTCCTTAGCAACAAGGACAAACCAAAGATTTTGCTTTTCCTTGCTTCCAGTCTGAAGTGAGATAGGGCTGGCTAGAGAACTTTCCAGTTCTTTTTGCTTGTTTAGGTGGTAGCTGCTGCGGAGAGGGCCTCTTGTTTGTGACCAGCCGGGGAACTGGAGGAATGCTAATCAATGTCACATGCAGTAGCCCCATTTCCTGAGAGCAGGCCCTCCCCTCCAGTCTCTCTGTGGAGCAGAGGCCTGGCCTCTGTCCAGTTGCTTGCCACACACTGTCATAGATGTCTGAAGGAGCTAGGCTGTCTCTGTTCTTCATGTCGGTAGGCTTCTCATGAGAACCTGAGCTATCAATAAGAGGATGGAGACCATAGCTTGTGTGTGGTCCTCAGGGAGTGATGCCACTGTGCAGAGGCTACAGGGGTCCTTAGCTTGGGACCTAGATGAGATATGAGTCCCAGTCTTGCTTGGCTGGAGGGTGTGGGGCTTGCTGCGAACAGCAATCCGTGGTGTAGTAGCCGAGAGGTCATGTATTCATAACCGAACTTGTGTCTAGATAGTTATGAACAATAAGCAAGTGGGTGGATTCCTTTAAGAAACATGCATGAGGCATACATGCTGTGCAGACTGTAGGATAGATGCTATTTAATGTCCAATCCTCAAGCACACGGTACTTCCTCCATGCTATCTGTAAGCCACCCAGTAACCTTGCAGTTTTCACAGTTGGGGGAAGGAGGTCCGGGTGATTAAGCAATGAGCCCAATATCTTGCACATTATAAGTAGCAGGTCTGGGAGTCAGTCCAGGTTACTGGGTTGCAGGGCATGCCCTTGGCTACTATCTAAAAGCATAGATAAAATGCATAATAAAATGTAGATCATGTCACTTTTCTCCTGAGCTTGTGGGCCAGGGATGTGTGTCACGTAGTCTGAGCAAGGAGCTGGGTAGGTGAAGTCCCACACTGGCCTGTGAGGCCCCCTCAGCGTCGGCATTCCTCCAGCACAGCTTCGTTTCCATGGAGTTGCCCGTCTGGTGGGGACCTTTGTCTGTACCAAGCAAAGCGTCCCTCTCTTGTATTGGTTGCATAGCATAATGTTCCCCCTCTTCTTTTCCTCTTCGGTGCACAGAGTGAGAGGCAGGGAGAAGTTGCTGTGTCGTATCGCGGCCCTTGCAGCCTATGCAGTAGGTCATTGTGGGCTATTATGGAAGGGCATACTATTCTGCCATCTTTCTTTTGGTCCTGGGCTAGGGCTGAGTGCTAAGTATCCTGGGATCCTTTTCTGCCATGGTCACCCATAAAATCATCCTAAGTTCTGTAACTTTCTGGTTTGAACCTCTACCCATTTCCAGAGTAATGAGCTCTAGTTTGTTCACTGTACATGTAAAACAGTTACCTTCACCCTCTCATGTGGTTCCCAGAGAACTCACTCATTCTTGGTGCTGGATCTGGGGAACATGGTTCTGTTACCCATTGCCTCCTTTTAAGACACAGATTTGCTGGGTATTGTGACGATTGCTTTAATCCCAGTAGAAACAGGCAGGTCTCTAAGAGTTAGAGACCAGTGTGGTTTACATAGTGAGTGTTCTACATGTGTGGGCCATGCAAGTGGACAGGGGCCAGGCCCCTGCTCCACGGAGAGGTTGAAGAGAAGGGCCTGCTTTTGAGACATGAGGGCTGTTGTATGTGGCACTGATTAGCCCTCTGTCAGCGTCCCAGACCCCTGTCTCAGAAATTCAAAACAAAATAAACAAAACCTAACAAAATGGCGTAGTTCTTGGCCATGTTAGCTCCAGGCCTTGGCGTCTCTAGATTGGGGTCTCTCAGTCTGGGAAGGGATGTTATATGGGCTGGTGGGGATTTGGGGTGTGTATGTATGTATGTGTGGCAGGGCCATGTGGCATCTTTTAGGAAGTTTAGCTGAAACTCTGGCCTGTCCTCTATAGATGTTGTTAGTTCTCTTACCCACAAGTGTCACAAATAACAATTTTTCCCCAAATCACCAAAGGTCTCTTGAGGACAAAAACACTCTCAGTGCCCAACATTGTTTTGGACAAAACAGGGCCTATCTTGCATACATCTTATTTCTTTTCTTTTTTAAAAAATAGTTTATTTACTTTTTATTTTTTCTGTGCATTGGTGTTTTGCCTGCTCGCAAGTCTATGTCAGAGTGTTGGATCCTCTGGAACTGGAATTATAGATAGTTGTGAAGTGCCCTGTGGATACTGGGTATTGAATCCAGGTCCTCTGGAAGAACAGCTAATACTCAACCACTGAACCATCTCTCCAGCCCCTACATCTTATTTCTTAACTCTTTCCAAATCCTTTTTGTGTGTTGGTAGAGCAAAGAGCCTTCCTGGTTGGGATAAATCCAGTTTGTATAATCACAGCTCGAAAATGAATACAGATAAATTCTTAATCTCTTAATTTTTCACATAAATGAATTGAGGCCTGAGGTTACACTTCATATATGATCCTAAAGAACAGGAAAAAAAATTAATGTCTTGTCCACAAGCTACTGACTTATTGGATCACCTGGAGAACTAATCTACATTTCTGTGTTGTAAAGTAGCCCTGGGGGCCAGGGACTCAGACAACTGCACTTATGCTTTGAGAGCCTGTTCGTTATTTCTTTCTTTGAAACATTGTTTTTACATTTGTATGGTTCAGAATGAAAAGACAGTGTTAAGTCTCACACTGCTGTGTATACTTGGCCAGTTCCCTCCCCACCTGCTCTCCTGATGTATGCGGATGACTGCTCACGTGGGTGTCCTTCCAGTGTTTTTTAGATCCACATGGTAGAATTCAAGTTTATAACAAGCTCTTTCATATGATCTGAGCAGCCCAAAGCGGGAGAACCAGCGGGCCGTGTAGAGTGGCTTTCAGGTTCAACACGGAAGGTCTTTCTCCCTGTGGCTGCAACACAGAAGGCATGGTGAAGTCCGGTGTTTGGGTTTGCAGCGTGTTGAGCTTTGGAGATGCTTTTCTCATCCATATCTGGGCCTGGGCCCTGGCCTGGCTCATAACTAAGGGGAAGAGGGAATCCAAATACAAACCCTCTGGTTTGGGGCAGACAGAGTTCCGCTGTGGAAGGAGCCTAGGGGCAGATGGCTGGGATGAGTGACTTGGGTTGGGAGCTGAGTTTATTCTAGAACTGCACTAGTTCTCACTCCTGTGGTTCCCCAGAGCTGATGGCGGGGCAAATCTTGTGGTTAGTTTACTGGGCTGACAGAGGCATCAGGGCTTCAGAAAAAAAATGTAGGTTCTATAATTATAGGACTTAATTCCAGTGGTGACATATTGGATCAACCACATATGGGTTTCTTATTTACTTATTTTTCCAGGGCTGCTCTATCTGAATTTGGCTGCTGGGCTTAAAGAGCATTTTCATTCTGCAGACTTGGACTCTAAGTCAAGACTCAGTGCCTTGATGCTTCTGACTAAGTCCATCTTGGCTTTCTTTGTTGCAGGTCTGGATCCCGCAGGACCCATGTTTGAAGGAGTGGACATCAACAGGAGGCTGTCTCCAGATGATGCAGACTTTGTGGATGTCCTGCACACCTATACACTCTCCTTGGGCCTGAGCATCGGGATTCGGAAGCCCGTGGGTCACATTGACATCTATCCCAATGGGGGCGACTCTCAGCCAGGCTGTGGATTCAATGATATCTTGGGATCTTTTGCATATGGAAGTGAGTTTGTACTTAATCTGCCTTGTGTTTGGTTCTCTCCATCCATCTTTCAAGTCATCCAGAGCTGTCAGTGCAGCCGGCACAGTTTATGTCACCATTCACGTCTCTTCCCACAGTGCTGAGTCATGCTATTGCCTGTTAACATTCATCTGCTGGCTTATGTGTCCAAGTCACAGTTATTGATTCATTTTCTTTTATTATGAGACTATGTAGTTCTCACTGGCCTGGGACTTGGTATGAAGACCAGGCTGGGCTTGAACTTACAGAGTTCCACCTCCCACTGTCTCCTGAGTGCTGGGATTAAATATATGTGCCACCAAGCCCAGCCTTCATTTCTGGTATTACTATTCAGACAAATGTTAAGACTTAGCAACTCTACCATACAGCTTCTCTTTAACACTCTGTTTTACTCTTTTTTCATTTCTTTTCTTTTTTTTTTGTTTTTTTTGAGGCAGGGTCTCTCTATTCAGTATTTGCTGAACTGGAGCTTGCTCTGTAGAATAGGCTGGCCTTGAACTCACAGAGGCCCTTCTATCTCTGCCTGGGAGTGCTGGGAATAAAGGAGTGTGCCACGACTCCTGGTCTTCTATTTAACTCTTAGTGTATGAATTCTCTTTTCTTCCTTTCTCTGAGTGTATTAGCATTGCCTTCCCTCATAGGGTAGACAGTTTAGATGGCTGGAATGGTCTTAAATTCCTCTGTATGTTAATAGGCACTTGGAATATCACTTGGAATATCATTATCTCTATTAATGATCACACACCACCTGCCTCAATAAACCTATCCTGTACAGTGACTATGGACTGAGTTCTCTGTCCCCCTGTTTCCTCAGTGATCACAGAAGTGGCGAAATGTGAGCATGAGCGAGCCGTACACCTCTTTGTCGATTCTCTGGTGAATCAGGACAAGCCGAGCTTCGCCTTCCAGTGCACGGACTCTAACCGCTTCAAAAAGGGGATCTGTCTCAGCTGCCGGAAGAACCGTTGTAATAGCATTGGCTACAATGCTAAGAAAATGAGGAAGAAGAGGAACAGCAAAATGTACTTAAAAACCCGGGCTGGCATGCCTTTCAGAGGTAACTTACCTTCAGGTTCCCAGGTACCCCGTAATCCTTTTCTTCCTTTATACTTTATAGCAGAACAGGGCATGTAGCAGCCCAGAGCTGTGGTCTATGTAGCAAGTTATTAAAAATCAGATCACATTGTGCATGCCCTAGTAAAGTGGCTCCTTTAGAAATCCAGGGCAAGGACCCCTTTTGTGATGTAATTGCTACCCCATAATTATCAGTATCATTATCTCAAAGTTCTATGTCAGTGTTCAGCAGATGGGCAGCGAAGTATACAGAAGCCTGAAGCAGTAGTTTTTACTTCTATAACCTGCTTATGATATTTTGTAAAACAGTATTTTATAAATGAAAACCCTGAGGGGCTGGAGAGATGGCTCAGCGGTTAAGAGCACTGACTGTTCTTCCAGAGGACCCGGGTTCAATTCCCAGCACCCACATGGCAGCTCACAACTGTCTGAAGATCCAGTTCCAGGGGATCTGACACCTTCACACCAATGCACATAAGATAAAGTTAAAGAAACCATAAAAAAATGTTTAAAAAAAAAAAAAGAAAACCCTGAGACCTAGAGAGGTCTATACTTTAGTCCTTAATCCCGTGTCACACAGTAGAAAATAAATAGCCCCAAGTCCCCAAATATCTGACCCTCCAAGTTCAGGACACTTCTGCATTGGTTCCTTATGCTATCAGGTGGAATAAGACCAGAGCCTGGCTAAGGCTAGCCAGGGCCAACAGGACTCTTGAGATGACAAGCAAGGCTCACGAAGGCCTTTGTTCTGTCGCCCATGCAGTTTACCATTATCAGATGAAAGTCCACATCTTCCGTTACAAGAGCAGTGGAAACATCCAGCCCACCTTCCACATCACCCTGTATGGCACTAACGCAGACTCCCAGAACATGCCCTTGGATGTGTAAGTGTGAGCATTCTTTGCATCTTCGGTTCAGGATGGAGAACTAGTTAGTCTGAGCTTGAGAGTGCAAGGAAGACGTTGGAAGAAGTCCAGGAGAGTCAAGACGGCTTGCCCAGGGGAGGAGCTGGGTGGTTCTAGCTGGGAGCTGTATCTCCTCTTTCCTCTCATCTACTGTGTGTTCTCCTTCAAGTCCTTGACTCAGAGGGTTTCAGGGAGGGAAGCTCCCAAGATGAATCAGCTGCATGAGAAAGTGCTGGATCAGCCTCACAGAAACTGCTGTTTCATCTCAGGCCACACCTGATACCTGAGGCCTTAGGGACCCGGGAACTCTATGAATGTCATCCCTGGATCTTCTGTAGTGATCATCTGTGGGAGGGGTACATGGAGGTCTGGAGAGATTTGTTCAGTTCCCACCAGGCACAGAGCATCATGCCAAGCGATGTTGTCATTGTGAAGAAATCCCAGAGCCAGGTGTGGCAGTGCAGCCAGGATCCCAGCACTTGGGGAGGCTGTGGCGGGGAGAACTGCGAGGTCTGAGCCAGTATGAGAAATTCAGTGAGATCTTGTCCACAAACAAATATAAGGGATAAAAAAGGCAGGGATGGAGAAAGAAGAAGGCCGAGAGAGTCATACTGTATGGGCCCAAGGTCTTGCTGGAAGACAAGGTTTGGGCATCTGCAATTGCTAGCGTGATACATATAGCAAGGCAGTTCATGAGAAATGGGAGAGGAGGCAGGAAGAGAGGGAAGGAGGAAGGGAGAGAGAAAGGGAAACCGCTGCCTCGTGGCAGAAGAACAGCATGTCAGGAAGGCCAATTTGTGTTTTTCTTTTCTGCTCTTCCTTGGCACTGTCTCTTAGGAATTAGTGGCGCAAAGGGATAGCTGCCCAGGAATGGTTTTGATAAGAAGTTAGGCACTTTGGGCAAAGTTATCTGTCAGCATAGAGTGCAACTTAGCTTCCTGTGTGGTCCTGTAAAGTGGGGACATGGAGGGTATGAGGTGGGCGGATTGTGCCAGTTTCTCAAGGAGGGAGGGGAAGGAGATGAGCTTCTCTCTCACCTTACAGAGTGGAGAAGATCTGGCTGAATGCCACCAATACCTTCCTGGTCTACACGGAGGAGGACTTGGGTGATCTCTTGAAGATCAGACTTACCTGGGACAGGATATCTCGTACCTGGTACAACCTGTGGAATGAGCTTCGCACCTACCTGTCTCAACCCAGCGACCCTTCGAGGGAGCTGCATGTCCGAAGGATTCGTGTCAAGTCTGGGGAAACCCAGCGCAAGTAAGTGTTCCTGCCCTTCTTGGCCTTTGGGAGACAAGATTACAGCTCTTCTGCATTTCCTCCTTTGTACAAGTAATACCCAGAGCCCTCTGCCCCCAGCTAAACTTCACCTATCTTTGCAAGGACTATTACTCCCAGATAAGGGCTTCTGGAAACGGTGGTACATCTTATGTCCTGACCACAGCCCTCAGGAGGAGGGGTGGGAAGGGGCTGTCTGGAGCTCGGTGCCTGCTTGGTTTGCCAAGTCCTGTGCCGGCCCAGAGGAAGAGGTCTTCCCCTGGATAGGACTCTCTGCGTGTGCTGTGTTGAGGGCAAATTGGAGCATCTGGGTGCACAGTGAGGTCTTCTACAAGACCTAGCCTTCCCGAGCCCGCTTCTCAGAGCATTGTCAAGTCTCCTCCAGAGGCTCTGAGTCCTGCTGTTCACTTGGGGTTGTGGCTTCCACCGGCAAAGAACCCTCTATGCTGTGCCAGCTGGCAGCCTTTGAGTTCTTTGAACCCCAAACTGGGAGATCCAGACCTTTGTATGTCAACTCTTGTTTCTGGCTCTAACTCTGCCCAGAAGGGCGCAAAGCCAGTGAGGCTCTGGAGATGTTCTTCAGCAGAGGAGAGTTTCCTTCCCCGACCTCTGCAGTGGCCGCCAGCCTCAAGCTGGAGGAAGCGACCTATGTCCTTTTTGTCTTTCCTCTGACATTGTCTTCACTATAATTCTTCCTGTGTCTTGTTTGCGTCTGTTGTCCTTGACCAGGCTGGCAGCAGAGGGAGTGAATTGGCACTTTGGGTCCTTCCCTAGAGTGTATTCTAGGAACCTGTGTCTTGGGGAGTTTTTGAGTGGGGAGCTGTTAGAGCCTACGTTGTGCTCTCCAGAATTGTACCTGATTTCCTCCCTGGCGCTCTTAGGTGCGGGCTGGGCTGAAGGTGTGACCGCAGAAGCACAGTCATTATTATAAACAATTTCAGATAGAGTAAACACTCATTAAATCACCTTTGAGACTTATCAAGTATAAGCAATTTCCCAAATCGTGTTCAGATAGAAGATTTTGAAACTCGCAGAAACATTTGGAGTCAATTCTATGCCTTCCTCTCTGCCCACAACTTCCCTTCTTCCAAACCAGATAGAATGAAAAATTTGCCTTAATGGTAGTGTGCACCCTTCCTTTATGCTTTTATACCCACCAGTACCTTTGTTTATACCCACTGGCAGTATGTAGGATTGTTTTACATGAATCCAGATTTCCCATGATTGGACACACTGTTTTATGAGTTGGTTTTAAACATTCAGATGTCTGTGGACCATATCCAATAACTTTAGATATAGTCTGTTGATAGTTAACTCTCCAAAGTGGTTGGACTAGTTTTCAATCATGGCCCCAGCATCATAGCTTCCCTCTTTTACTTCCTCTCCCATGGTGGGACACTGTTGCCATTCAGGTGGGAGCAGCTCTTCAGACATTGTATTAATTTGTATTTTTTGATTATGAGTGAGGTAAGCTATCTTTTTGCAGGTTTATAAATATGTAGGCCCAAAGGTGCTTCAACTCCCCAAGAAAGGTCCAGAATATGGCCTTTTCCCTCCCTTAGCATTGGGGTGAAATATCCTACACAGTGTTGGTCATCAGTGTGGCAATCACATCACCAAGGCTATGTGGTTCAGCCACAAGCTATTGCTTCCCACAAACTGTTAAGAAATGGTTATTATCAGACCTTTGACCCTTTCTATGCTTCTGGCTGTCAATGAACTGAACCTTGTTTTTAAAGATTTAATCTAAAAATTTAAATTACGTGTGTGTATATGCGTGCGTGTGTAGGTATGTGCACCTGAGTGCTGGTACCCACAGAGTCTAGAAGAGGACATCTGGTTCTCTGGAGCTGGAGTTACAGGTGGCTGTGAGCCATTCCACCTGGGTATCAGAACAGAATTCTGGTCTTCTGCAAGTGCGGTTTGTGCCCTCAACTGTTGAATCATCTCTCCAGTCCAAACCTTTGATTTTGACATGTGGTTGAGTTCTGAGTACTCTTGTCATTGGGTATTTCATAGCAGTGTCTTATAGGGTCCTTGAGTCTGGTGGGGAGGCTGACCATTGATCTCAAAACCCCTAATCAGTTTCAAGCAGCTTAACTTATCACAAAGTAGAACAAAACTTTAATTTTAAAGTTCATCTTGTAAGCAATGACGATTACCAAAGCAACTTTCATGTAAAGATATGCCTTTGTACTAAGGTCCAGAGTGGTCAGGTTCACGGGGACTTTGACAGGGATGGGAGCTTCCAAGAGGTCATGGCCCCAAACAGCAGGCAGTCTTGTAGGAAAATAGAGAGGAAAAGTGGGAAATGTGTGATCGAGCTGCATGAGACTCAATCATAAAGCAAGATACATGCTGCAGTCCTGCATCAGAGATGGGCAGTCCTGCAGCAGGGATAGGCAGTCCTGCATCAGAGATGGGCAGTCCTGCAGCAGGGATAGGCAGTCCAGCATCAGAGATGGGCAGTCCTGCATCAGTGATGGGCAGTCCTCCATCAGGGATTGACAGTGCTGCATCAGTGATGGGCTGTCCTACAGCAGGGATGGGCAGTGCTGCATCAGGGATGGGCAGTCCTGCAGGCTCTTGAGTGGATATAACATGCTGAAAGTTTCTCTTTTCCTTTCCCATTTATGTTGAATCCAGAAAGCACTGTCTAGAGTTTTGGTTACAACAGTGGCTTCTTTTTCTTTTAGAATGACATTTTGTGCTCAAGACCCTAAGCAGACTAGCATCTCTCCTGGCCAAGAGCTGTGGTTTCACAAATGTCGGGATGGCTGGAGAATGAAGAATGAAACCAGGTAACTTGCAAATGGCCACGGACAGAAAGTCCCTCATTTATAAAATCCACCTGGTGGACGGTGAGAGACAAACACCTAAGTGAAAATATTAGGCCTCAGGGAATGTGACTGTCCCTTGCTGTCTTATCCTCTAGGTGCTTGCTGTTCATGTACAAAACCCCAGTATTGGTGACCATTTCCCCTCATCTTAGGTTAGTGATTCCTCCGTAGTGAGCGGGGCTGGGGAGAAGTCTCATTTCTTACCTTTCTTCTGCCACCCGACTGCAGTCAGTAGGGCGAAAGGGAAGGTTCTTAGATTTTGTTAGATTTCTCTGGAAACCAGGCTGGTATGGGCGGACCTTCGTGGGCCTAATTCTCCCCACTTTTGAGGTACGGGATTGCTTGTGTGTAGAACCAAGTGAGACAACAGAGAGGCTGGCTGTCCTGTGTCACCACACACTGCCTGGTGTGAAACCACATGGATTCAGGCGGAGGAAGGTCTACATCACGGTGTGTGGCAGTGGGATCCCCGGTAGAGCCTATCTCATTCCATTTAAACAAAAATCATTCTAAGGATGAGGGTGACTGTCTCTCTCTAGCCACTCTCTCCTCCTGCCCCTTGTCCACAGCAGAGGACCAGATGATGATCCTGCTGTGGAATGGGGGGTACGCAGCATGTGCCCGCCTGCCTCCAGAGACTTATGGAGTCATTCAGTTTTATCGACACTCCCAGGAGGCAGGTGTTCTGGTCCCTGGTGACACTGAGAAAACTGAGGCTTGGGAAAATAAAGTCTCTTTCCCAAGATTCCCTAGCGTGTGATGGGTTGTTTTCCGCTAAAGCCTGCTCATTTCAGTAGAGAAGTTGCACCTGCTCAGATGACGCACCCCGCCACTGTTTAGGTACTAATTATCAAGCAAGCCATTTGCAGGGATCCCCTGTGATTAACAGTATGCTTACCCAGCAGGCCTGACTGCACCCCCCCCATCTGGCTTCTGTTAAGGAGCATCAGCGGATCCCAAGCTTAGTAAACACAGACTTGTGGGGTCTGAATGCTGCCCCCCCATTAAGGGCTGCAGTCTAGTGCAGGCTCATTTGATCTCCCTCTATCATTATTTCAATTTTTTGTTTGTATTTAAATTGACCTCTTTCAAAGTGCTTCTGCATGCATTAATTTCACTGATAGACAATATACCCTGGGAGGGATGAGGTACTTCTTTGTTCTAGAATGCTCTAACTTATATAACTTGGCTCACACTCTTTCTTTTTGGGAAATGAGTGAGCCCTCTATTTCCTCTCTAAGGCACAGGAAACAACAGAAGTAGCAATAAAGGAACACTAGGAAGTCAGGGCATCCTTCAGCCCAGGCAGGGCTATCGGATTTCTCTCTTCTGACATGAACGTGTTCACCAATGAGGAGACTAAAGTTCAGAGAGCTCCTAGTGTTGAGAATAGGATTCAGGTCTCTTGACTCAACTCTTTCTCTTCCTGCCACAGGGGAATATTGTATGCTTCTAGATACAGGCAAAGAAGTGTAATGGTCCTCCTCACACGCGCGCGTGTGTGTATGTGTGTGTGTGTGTGTGTGTGTGTGTGTGTTGGGCGAAACACATGAATGCGTTAGCTGTGACAGGTGCACCTAGTAGCCCAGACAGGCTCCCGTGGGTGTTCCTCACAGGGAAATTTTTCATTGCTCCTAAAGGCAAATCAGTAAAATGGCCAGCCCGTGTGCAGAACACTCAGCCTCGGTTCACACCTTGGTACAGGTTTGCTCGTTTGCTGGTGAGTGAACTAACACTATATTCACATGGTTCCTTTCAGTCCTTTTGTGGAGCTGGTCTGAGGGCCCAGGAAGCCCTGAAGCCTGCACCCACCCACAGACCGCTGTCCATACACATGGAGGAAAGTTACTGCTGAAGACCCACTGGATGGAAGACCTCAGCCTTGGCGTTGGAGCCCCAGGAGGACATTACTACTCACTGGCCTCAGCTTGTTTCCCCTGTCAACCAGGTCTTCTCCCAGAGAGGCCTGCGTCCTGCTGAAGTCCTAGCTGATGATCCTAACTCCAAACTTCCCTCGGGCCCCTCAGGAAGCTGTGTGCAATCACTGGAATGTCCAGAACCCTGGTGCACTCTGGACCACTCTCTCAGTGTGGCTAGGTGAGCCCTGGCTTTTTCTAGCCACAGGCAACACAGGCTCGGAAGTGGCTTTGTGTGGAAGGTTGACAGATGCTTGGCCTCACTGGACCTTAGTGACAAGTCTTTCCCTGAAGACTCATACCACACTGACAGACCTGTTGCCCACTGAGGGGACAACAGATCAGGTTGATGCTAATTCCTAGTGTTCTCCCATGTGAGAATGACAGATCCTGGTCCTATTTTGGGTATCCCATCATGCTCCCCAGCTCGTCTTCTGAAGCTCACTCACTCTCTTGATATTTTTCTTTTCACGGCATTCATACTTTGATTGAGCAAACGTTTATTGAGCCCCTCAACTAATTACCACAGGGCAGTAGACACACAACTCAGCCTTTGCATCTGGAGCCAATGGGATCAGGATCTCTGGAATCAGAGTTCACTGGCCCAGGGTTATGGGTCTACAGGTTATGGCCCACAGGTATGCCTGGGGTTAAAGACAGCAGGGGCCGAGGCTAGCAGCTGAAAGAGCTGGGAGCTGAGGCTTGTTGTGTGCCCTTTCCTCTAAGGGCCATGCTTGATCAGCAAGCAGAAAATCATGCATGGTGGCCATGGTGGTGGAGCAAAGTCTGCGCTGTGTAGGGAGCTAGACAGTATTGCATGTCTTCTGTATGCCTGCTGTATGTATGCTTGACAGAGCTGGCGTTGAGCTTTGATACAGTGCTCTCTCTTCTATGAAATAGCTTTCCTATCAGTGCTGTCTCTGTGTTAAGCTCCTGGGAAAAGCCTCCTGGTTTAGGTCTTAATGTGAACTAATAAATGTGCTACCCGAGATACCCTTCTATAGTTTCTAGACAGCTTGCGTGCGTGTCACCTAATTAGAGTGCGGGGCAGCCGGTATTATTCTTGTTTTGCGAAATAGGCTTAGGGAAGTTCAGTCACCTGCTTAGATGGTATATCAAGGTGGTGGTGGGGCCAAACTGAGGCCTCGGTGAGGTTTCCTGGAGGCGAAGTTCAGGAAATCCTCTCTGCCACTCCACAAAGATGTCTACAACTATTGCCTATCGGTATGTTCCCAATGTGATAAACAGGGGATTTTTTTCCCCAGAGCTATCCATAAAATCCAAACCGTTTCATTGGTATACAACCAGAAGACCGCCTGGGAGAGGGCTGAGTTTTAAGGGTGAACTGTCATCTGGGGGTGGGAGAGCAATCACTCTCTGTATTTAAGTTTTAAATGGACTTCCTTTGTATCTATACTGTACCAAATTTGTATCGCCGTTTAAAGCCAAATTTCTGAAGACATACCAGTTGAGCCTTAATGCAAGGTGCTCTCTCAAGCCCTCAGTGTGCTTCTGTGATTGCTTTCTAGCCAAAGTCGAGCTTGTTACTGGCCACACCTCCTGGTGACTCCCAGCTTCTGTGTTTAGCCATGGAAGCTTGGAGAACGGAATCCTCTGTGAGTTGTGTATTTATCTATTTGGCTTGAAGCCTTGTTTGTATATCTGATGCTTTTTAAAAAAGGCTTAGACCACTATTTATTTTTTAAGTGTATATAATGAATAAAGACAAATATATGGTTAGTTTTTACTTTAAGATGAAACCATTTCAAGATTTTTTAAAACGTTTAATAGTAAAACAATAAAAACTATACAACTCATAATCGTCTGGTAACTCATTTCTTAAAATTGGAAACAATATAGCTGCTCAGGTCTTGGACTTGATACATAATTACTTTAGTATTAGATACAGTTTCTATTTGAGAGTTAGTCACTGTGAGTAGGAAGTGGACATCTGCTTTCAGCAATGGGGTGGGAACAAAGCTTATCTGAATCACGAAAGAGCTGAGGTGGATGTTTTTAAGAAGAGGGAGGGTGGCGGGATATCAGGGGACATTTGTGAAAACATAGGTTTGGATATATGGGCTCAAATGACAGTGTCATAAACTGGGTGGAGCTGGTTTCTCGATTACACTGAAGTCCCTGCTAGGACAAGAGGTGGTCAGGGGCTTGGTCTTTTCCTGAGCTATCCATAGTGTGATCTGTTCCTCCCAAGGTGTCTCCCTTCAGGGCCTCTTCCAGCAATGGGAAGGTGAGAAAAGAAAGAGGAGTCCCCTTCTCTAGGGGCTGACTGACAGTTGTCTGAAGTCAATCATGAGGGGCTGGGGTTCTGTTTCTGTTCAGGTTTCTCATGGGCCCAACAGAAAGCCTGGCTGTTGGATATAAAAAGGAAATTGGATATAGCCATCTGTTTACCAGAAATTAATTGTTCTCCCCTGGAGGCAGGGGATAAACCAAGGTGCTGTTTAAATTATTCAGTCTGGTAGTCAAATTTTAGTGTACAAAGTACATATTCATTTTCTTTCTTTCTTTCTTTCTTTCTTTCTTTCTTTCTTTCTTTCTTTCTTTCTTTTTTCTTTTGCTTGTCTCCTAAGTTGGTTTTGAACCCATTGCTCAGTATGTATCCTAGGACTTTAAGTTTAGGTAGATTATATAAATTTGACTTTATTTCTAGCCTTAAATGTTAAAACACTTTAAAAACAGTTTTAAAAACAGTAACAAGCTAGTTACAAATGACTTGTCCTACATGCCAGCAATACAGTGTTGCATTAATGCCCCCCAAAACCCTGGCGATTGGTGAATCCAATAGATCTTTCCTCAGTTTTACACGCCGGTGCCTATAATTGATTTTTGTTGTTTGTGTGAGACAAAGTCTCCCTGTTATCCCAGGCTGACCTGGAGCCCATGCTGTGACACAGGTGGCCGTGTTGCCCCAGCCTCCAAGTGCTGCCATTACAGACGTGTATCTTCATATTCAGCAGCCGCACATCACTGATATCAGATCCTGGGTCTGCGCGATCCAGGTTTAAAGTTGGCAGTAGTTTCCAAAACCAAGTTTGTGCCATAAAAGCAGCCATGAACACCCCTGTAAGCTCCCAGCCAATGTCTTGAGGTTCTTTCCTGAAGAACTGCAAGGGTATGTGCGAGTGGTCCCTAAAAAGAATCCTGATTACTTATTGGCAGCAACATCTCACAGGGACATTGACATAGTGTGTATGGTGGTTTAGGATAGCTCTTTACATTGTATTACTGTGTCTTCCGCAGTAGCATGCTGGCATGCCAAAGTACCTTGCCCTTCAGGATTGGGGCAGACATGTGACCAGCATCAACTGAAAGTCCATAGTTCCAAACTTCCATTGATCCAGGCCTTTGATTGAACTGCACATTCATGTTCTTCCAGCACTAGCACCGTGGCACTTTTTCTCACCACAAAACCATCTTTAGAGGAAATGGACAAGTCAATTATGATTTGAGTATGTTCAGAGCCCAGGCTGGAAAATCACACAAGAGATGAAGGACTAATGCAAAATTCAGAAACCACAGCCACCACCACATCAGCATCATCTTGGTCATAAATCTGAGCCTTCCACGGTGTGAGCTCCTGTGGTACAGACAGTACAAGCTGCAGATTGGAGTTCTTATTTGTTCTGAATGCTCCTCTGGTCCACTGCCATATTTATCACGATCTCAGGTTCAGAGAATGGGCTGACCTTCTTAACTACCTTTGATCTGAAACATCAAAGCAGTTTCAGAAGCAGCTTCAGGAGGATGCAATTCCATGCCAACTGCAGCACTAGCAGCCATTGGATCAGGAGACCAAAGCAGTTAGCTGGGAACTGCTGCCCAATGGCCGTGATGGCGGAAGAAGTCATGGGCTTGTTTGTTTGTGCCTGATTTAGACACAAAGCTTCGTTTTTGGAATGGCCTTCATGAGATCTTCTTGGCACACGAACAACAATACTTCTAGAGAGTCTTTTATCCTCGAGAAGTGAAACAATCCCACTTTCTCTGGAAAAAGACAGTCCCATGCCAGTTGGGTCCCAGCAGCAAAGGGAACCACCTACTTAGCGCCTGTGACAACAGCCTGCCTGTCAAGTCCAGATGCTGCACAGTTCCAGAAAACCTCCTTGCATTTCTTATTCATCCACCACCAAAATCTCAAAGATCAAAGTGAACGCTTTTAATCTTTAGGAAATTTGATGATGTCATTGTGATTCAGATGGTCTGAAACACTCTCATAGCAGGGTCTGGATCCTGAAACAGGGCTGAGAAACCCTTAAAGCATTTAAAATGAGAACGATACTCTCTGTAAAGCACCTTACTGATGGTGGGGACACCTGCTCTCCATTTCCACAAAGGGCATCTAAACCAGGTTTATTATTGCAGCTGAGATTTGGACTAGACAGCATTGGGTATGTTGTTAACTTAGTTCAAGGGTCAACACAGGTGTCACATGTCAGAGAAGAGGGCAGACATGGTGTTTCTGGCAGAGTTGAGGATGAAGTTGAAATTGCTCCAAGGCAGAGGCATAGTCTGGGTGACTCCAGGGTTTCTTGTTTGACTTGGCCATTTTGAGCCACTCTTAGTAGATTTAGGAGAATCTCCATGGGCCTCTCAGGGCTCTCCAAACACAGAGTCTATGACAATATCTGGGACAGAGTGGTTGTTAAATGGCCAGTTACTGTGAAATGAAATCAGGTACAAGGAGACCTGCTGCTTAGGCAGTAGGGGGCTGAACGCAAGCACAGAGAATGGCGTCAGAAGTCCCAGTGTGCTGCTCAGAACCACGTGATTATTAGCTTACAGATAACCTTTTAGGACCTCTGCCTGTTCTTGTTCTCTTAAGGAAACAGACATAGAAGGCTGAGGTGGGATCGTGAGTTCAAAGCCAGCTTGGGCTGTAGAGCAAGACCCTGTCTTAAGTAACTCAACCCAAAATGAAGAATACTACTTGAGATGCTGGGATTAGCAAATGTATATGGCAAAATTAATTTTTAGTATTTTATAAGTTTTGACTTGGGAAAAAGACCATAACATTTAAATAAAATAAAAATAAGCATCTTTTGATTTCTATGTAGAAATTTTATATATAAAGAGTTTAGTAATTACTGAAAGAAAATGGGAAGTTATTCAGACAATGGTGGGAAACAAGTCTCATTAAGGGGGAACATAAAGTTAAATCCCAATCAGCACTCCTTCATTGCCGGTGGGAGTGCAAACTGGTACAGACCCTTCGGATATCAGTATGGTGATTTCTCAGAAAATTAGGAAACAACCTTCCTCAAGACCCAGCAATAGCACTTTTGGGTATACACCCAAAGGATGCTCAATCGTGCCACAAGGACATGTGCTCAACTCTGTTCATAGCAGCATTGTTTGCCATAGCCAGAACCTGGAAACAACCTAAATGCCCCTCAACTGAAGAATGGATAAGAAAAATGTGGTACATTTACACAATGGAGTACTACACAGCAGAAAAAAATGATGACATCTTGAAATTTGCAGACAAATTGGATAGGGCTGGAAAACACCATATTGAGTGAAGTAACCCAGACCCAGAAAGACAATTATTGCATGTACTCACTCATAAGTGGCTTTTAGACATAAAGGACAGAAAACCAGCCTACAAATCACAATCACAGAGAACCTAGACAACAATGAGGACCCTAAGAGAGACATACATGGATCTAATCTACATGGGAAGTAGAAAAAGACAAGGTCTCCTGAGTAAATTGGGAGCATGGGGACCATGGGAGAGGGTAGAAGGAGAGAGGAGAAGAAGGGAATGGAGCAGAGAAAAATATATAGCTCAATAAAAACAATTTAAAAAATTAGGTAAATAATAGAAAAAGAAAAAATTAAATCCTAATCTTACATCATGCACAGATGAATTATTCTATATCAACACAAGGTATAAATGTGAAGAAAATTGAAATCTGCATAGGAACTGAAATGTCATAGTCAGGATGCTAAGAACTAGAGAATTTGAGGGTTGAGGATGTAGCTCCGTGATAGAGCACTTGCCTAACAGGTATGAGACCCTGGGTCCAGTCTCTAATGCTACAAAAAAGGAAGCTGGGCTGTGTTGGTGAATGCTTTTAATCCCAGCACTCGGGAGGCAGAGGCAGGCGGATCTTCGTGAGTTCAAGGCCAGCCTGGTCTACAATGTGAGTTTAAGGACAGCCAGGGCTACATAGAGAGAAACCTTGCCTCAAAAACCAAAAATAAATAAATTAATTAATAAGAAATAAACAAATGCAAAAAAACGGAAATGTAAATAAAAGCTTCTCCTTTGTCCCATACAGTAAAATAATTGCAGTAATGGAGGTTTAACTGGAAATTCTATCAAAATTACAAGGACCATATAATCCCTGATATACATAGGTAGCACCAAAAATAGAAAAACTATTCCAAATCTTCTCAACTCATTTGTGGAGAAACTTGTAGATCAAATTCACCTATAAACACATGTGCGAAAGTCTAAAACATCATGCAGTCTGAGGGACTGGACTGCATCGTCCTGGAGTCCGTGTACAGAGGCCCGAAGTCCCAGTAGCTCAGAATGTGACTGTATTTGGAAATGGGGTTTTTAAAGAGCTAATTGGGGTAAGATGAGGTCATATGGCAGGTTCTGATCCAATATTGCTGGTGTCCTTATAAGAAGGGGAAATTTAGATACGTATGAGAGGTAGTGGGACTGTGTATGCACAGAGAACAGGCCGTGTGAGGACCCAGTGGCCATTTGTAAACCAGGGGAAAGGCCTCAGATAAATCTTGCAGACATTTGGATCTTGGGATTATACCACCCAGAACTGGAAAATATAAATTCATGCTGTTTAAAATGACCAGTCTGTGGTATTTTGTTATGGCAGCCTTCCTAAATTTGTCCAGCTACTGAACCCCACAAGCACCGTAAAGCAAGGGATGATGGCCTTGGCTATCCCAGAAAGGCTGGGATTGACTTATCCTAGAAACATCTACCACTGTAGCTCACTCCATGAGTTTACTAACATGTAAATACCACATAATTATCTTGATAGATGTAGGAAAACTATTTCCCAATGATTTTTAGAACGTGTGTCATGTCATAAACTATCTGTATCAAGCTTCGTTTCTTTAGAGCGGGCTCTTGCTATCATTCCCACTGTTTAGCGTCACCCCGAACAACCTGACCCACACAGTTACAAAATAAAAACGAAACAGGGCTGAAAGGAAAACAACAGAATCCGAAGTACTTGCAGTTCATCTAATCATCTAGAGAGAAAACTGAAGAAATAAAATGGGCTTGTCCTCAAAGCTTTCTGTTGCTGCCAGAAACACCATAACCAAAAGCAGCTCCGGGAGGACAGGGCTTATTTCGGCTTACAGGTCATAGTTCATCATTAAAGGACGCCACACAGGGGCTCAAGGCAGGAGCCTGGGGATGGGATATAAGGAGAATGTCTAGGTGTATGGAAAAGTCCAAGCCCGGTGGTGGTGGCACACGCCTTTAATCCCAGCACTCAGGAGGCAGAGGCAAATGGAGCTCTGTGAGTTCGAGGCCAGCCTGGTCTACAGAGCGAGTTCCAGTTCAGGCTCCAAAGCTACAGAGAAACTCTGTCTCGAAAAACCAAAAAGTCCAAACTCACAGATTTCAAATAAATACAAATTTCAGCAACAAGATGCTACTTTATACTATTAGAAAGACAGAACTTTTTATTTTTGATTTTTTTTTTGGCAGGTTCTCACTATGTAGCTCTGGCAAGTCTGAAACTTATTATGTAGATCAGGTTGGCCTCAAACTCCAGAGATACACCTGCCTCTGCCTCCTAAGTGCTGGGATTCAAGGTGTGTGCCATCACACCTGGCAGCCAAAACATTTTTAAGTGTTTTAAATTCATTTTTATTAATTTAAAAATAATATTTCTATTTATTCTTTGAAAATTTCATGCATGCATACAATGTATTTTGATTTTCTCAACCCCTCCATAATCTCTCTCTAGCCCCAACTAGAACCCACAGCCTGCTTTCCTCTGTACCTGTAGTGGCAGAACGCTTTTTAATAGGGTAACCCACTGCTAGATCCCAGCAGTCTATCCCACGAAATGCTGGGCTAGACCTCACTTAAACTCTGCCTACGGGTCAGATTGTAAGACAGGAGGAGAGGGAAGGAAGAAAGGCAATTTCAGTTAAAATATCTAATTAGGGATGGAAGATGTGGCTGAGCAGGGAAAGGCTCTTGCCATGAAGCTTGACAACTGGAGGGCCTTCTCCAGATCTTTCATGGTGGAAGGAGAGGACCAACTCTTGAAAGCGGTCCTCTGACTTCCGTGTACACACACACACACACACACACACACACACACACACACACACACACACAGACACACACTCATCAGTGTAAAACACTTAGACTTTTCATTTAGGTGAAGTTTATGTTGGTCAATAGCTGACACTTTTGGATACCTCTTGCTTCTTTCTTTCTTTTTTTTATATTTTTTATGATTTATTTAACTTTATTTTATGTGCATTGGTGTGAAGGTGTCAGATCCCCTGCAACTGGATCTTCAGACAGTGTGAGTTGTCATGTGGGTGCTGGGAATTGAACCCAGGTCCTCTGGAAGAGCAGTCAGTGCTCTTAACTACTGAGCCATCTCTCCAGCCCCAGCCTCTTGCTTATTTCTATATTTAACTATTGAACGTAAGTATTGGTTGCCACAGAGTTTTTGAGTGGCTGCAGAATCTTCATACAGTAGACGGACAGCCCTCCTTCGCATAGGAGTTCCTCTGCCGCTGACAACATCAGTTTCTGGCCACCCTGTTCCTCTGTTGTCTTCTTTGCTGTCCTTGCCCTGAAATGTTCCCTTAGAATCCTCCATCATTCCACTCCCCAAACAAGCTACTCCAAGCTCTCTTTTATTCACTTGGGCTATTTGCACAAGGAACTTTCAGGAAGTTTTTTTTTTTTAAATGAAGTCATGCTCATGTGTCAATGACTTGTATACTTGTAATAGATGCAGATCTAATTAATATTATTGCGTGTATGTGCCTGATGTGTGTGTACATGTGTGTGCATGTGGGTGTGTGTACCATGGCACATGTGTGGAGGTAAGGGGACAGCTTTATGGAGTCAGTTCTCTGCTTCCACCTTTACATAAGTTCTGCTGCTTGAATCCAGGTTGTGAGGTTTGCACTGCAAGCAATTCTACCCGTCGGGCCATTTCACCAGCCCCCGAATTGTTTTTGATGCTTAAAGAAGAAATGTGGGTGTCTTAGTTAATTCCTACTGCTGTGATAAAGAGCATGACCCGAAGCAAGTTGGAGAAGAAAGGGTTTATTTCAGTTTACATCTTACAGTTAGTTCATCACGAAGGGAAGTCAGGGGAGGAGCTCAAGGCTAGAACCTGGAGACAGGAACTGACGTAGGGGCCCTTGAGGAACCTTGCTCACTGGCTTGCTCCTCATGGCTTATTCAGCTACCTTTATTCTACTACCCAAGACCACCTGCCCAGGGGTGATGCTGCCCATAGTGGGCGGGGCCCTCTCTCAGTAATCATCAGTCAAGAAAATGGTCCACAGAGTTGCCTACAGTCCAGTCTGATGGTAACATTTTCCCAGCGGAGGTTCTTTTTTCTCAGATGACCCTAGCTTGTGTCGAGATGACAAAACCCAGCAGCAACAACAACCCTGCTGCCCCCACACCAGCATATGGGATGATTCAAAACAATCCTTGATTTGTGGTGAGACAGCAGAAAAAATGAAAAGGAGTCTCCTGTTAGGGGAGGAAAGTCTTGAGCAGAGCCCCGCTGGCTGCTTCGGCTGGGGCTCTTTCCTCCCACCGAGTCCCCTAAAATATTCCTGATTTTCACAGTTGGTTTCATTCCTCCACTCTGGAACTGAGGGAGCCTTTAAGTAAGTGTTGATATTTGTTCGTCTCTTCCTTTTCTTCCCCTGTGGTTTCCATGGCAGCTACTGTTGCCATAGAGAGTCTATAAATTGGGGATGTTTTCTCAAAACAGTTTAACAAGTAACAAAAGGAGTAAGAGGGAAAGTATTACAAAACAGGACTCCAGCCACTTGTTTTCCTAAAGCTCTATGATGTTCAAGACCATTTTGCCTGGGCATTCCTCTACCATAGGCCTTCATGCGTGTGTTCAGCGCAAGGGCTGATGGAAGAGTCTGGAAGCTAGGGCAAGTCTGGGGCAGCAGTGAACACAGGTATTAATTTGTTCAGCCAGAGCAAAGTAGTACTCTACTTCAGTTGGGACTTTCACCGAAGGCAAGCAAGTGACGCTGGTCTCCTGAGACTCGGCTGTGACCAGAAGGCAACAGGCAGAGGCTACACATACGTCTTGAAAACGTTGAGACCAGAATCAGAGGCTGGGACTAGCTCCTCAAGATGGAGAGGCTGAGAACATACCATGTCCTATGCATTGCACTGTGCTGTGCTCACAGACTGCGGAACCCAGGCTGGTCTGATATTTGGGGCCATTCTTCTGGTTCAGCCAAGTGCTGCGGTCACAGGTGTGTGGCATCACGCCCAGCTAATATTTTCAAAGTAAAGTTATCTTCTGCTCTGTAACTAGCTCGAGAGAACTTGACTGCGGCTAATTTGAAGTCTAGCCTTGACTATTGATTGTGAGAGCTATTTTGAAGTCTAGCCTCGACAACTGATTGTGAGAGCTACTTTGAAGTCTAACCTTGGCTACTGACTGTGACAGTTACTTTGAAGTCTAACCCTGGCTACTGACTGTAAGAGCATGCCCTCTTGCCTATGAAGTCCTCAACTCCATCTTTCCCTTCTCTCCCCTCTCCTTGCCTTCCTCTAGTCTCTTCCTTTTCTTTCTTGAAGTAAGGACTTGTTATGTAGCCCAAACTAGCCTCAGGTTTGTGATCCTCTGGCTCCAGAGCGCTGATTATAGGCGTGAGCCACCACACCTGGCTCCTCCACCTAACTGTTTTATTGAGGCGTAACGGCAGAACCATAAACTGTGTACATGAAAATCATACAGTTTGACACTTTGGTATGTGACATCATCATGAAGCTACAAAACCATCAGGACAATCAAGTCTGTGAAGATCACACGTCCCGGAGTATACTCTCTCTCTGTTATAGGTCTTCCTGTGGCCTTCTCCCCAGGCAACCCCTGTCTACTTCTAGCCCCGTCATTAATTCATATTTTCTAGATTTTTTTTGTAGTTTTGTGACAGACTGTTTCTCTGTAGCTCAGGTTGGTTTCTTTTGATCCTCCCACCTCAGCCTGCTGAATGCTAAGATTACAGCTGCTGAGTCACCATACACAGCAGTGAAATTTTATATAATGGAAACATATGTATGATGCTATGGTTCTCAACCTTCCTAACTTGCAACCCTTTAATACATCCCCCATGTTGTGGTGATCTCCAACCATAAAATTATTTCAATGCTACTTCAGAACTGTAATTTTGCTACTGTTATGAATTGTTATATCTGATATGTAGGATGCCTATATGCGACCCCCAAAGTGGTCTTGACCCACAGGTTGAGAACCACTGATATAAAGTGCTCTCTCTCTTTCTTTCTTTCTCTCTCTCTCTCTCTCTCTCTCTCTCTGTATCTCTCGCTCTCTGTCTGCCTTCTTCTACTCAACACTCTTTTTGGGTAATATTTCTGAACCGATTGATGATGTCAGCGGTAGGATGTGTGAGCTCAGCCCCCAGCCCCGCCTCTTCCCTAAAATCCAGGTTTTCTGAATATGTGTCTGTCTATTTGTGGACTGCGTTTTGTTTCATGTGTCTATTTTAATGTTGGTAACTCTCTTGACTTCCGTAGTTTTATGATAATGTTTGGAACCTTATATTGGTCAGTAGTCCTCTAACTTTATATTTATTTATTTAAGTTTTTTCAGGGTTTATACTAATTTAAGTTCCTTTCTTTTTTAATTGTATGTGTCTGGGTGTTTTGCTTGGCTGTTCATCTGTGCTCCATGTTTGTGCAGCATCCATGGAGGCCGGAAGAGAGCATTGGATCCCCTGAGACTGGAGTTATGGGCAGTTGTGAGCTGCCATGTGGGTGCTGGGAACTGAATCTGGGTCTTCTGGAAGAGCAGCCGGTGCTACGGACTAATACAGTTTTAAGCAAATACACAATTACTTATTTGCAACGTGTCATTTAAAAAATAAAAACAAAAAGCGATGAACATTCTTGAAGGTTAAGATGCACTTTGGCTGGCATGCCGATGCAGTAGGAGCTATCAGACACCCCTTCATGCCTGAAGCACCGAACGTTGGCAGATGAAGGCTCTCTGCTGAGTCTCTTTCTCAGAATTGCCCTTGTTTTACAAAGCGACTTATGGTCACATTCTCTCCCTAGGAGCAGTGTACGTAGAGAGGCTGGTTGGTGAGGCCTGGCCTTTTGCCTTAAGACCTGACACCTGTGCAGGACCAAGTGGCTTGCAAAGCTCCTGGCGGCATCAGCCAGGCCCCTGTTGTATACTTCAGCCCTCTCCCATCCAGTCGCTGCTGTGGTTCACCCCTGCAGGTGTGGTCCCGAGGGTTAGCCCTAGGACAGGTGCTAGGAATCAAGCCTGAGACAGATGCTCAGCCTGAGAAAAGGGCAAGGCTGGCAGCAGGCTCAGGGATGAGAGGCAGGGACGGCAGCCAAGCGGCTCTCTTGCTCACAGTTAAAGTAGATCACCTCGAAGAGGCGAGCTCCCTTCCGCAGGCGAAGCGCTTGGCAAGCTTCCGCCTCTTCCGTGTGGCAGGGACATGGTGACATAGTGGGGAAAGAAGGAAGGGTTGAGGGAAACAGGGTGTTCCAGGGCTGCAGGGGGAGCCCTGGGGAGAGCTGGAGAAACTAGCTGGCTTCCTTCTCTCGACTTCTGTCCAGTGTGGCGGAGTGCAAGCTGGGAAGGAAGAGCAAATGGGTCTACCCAAGTAATCAACTGTGTTTTCTCATCCGTTGATGCTGGGAAAACCTGAGTGGTCAGAACGGACAAACGGGCCAGTGTGGTCTCAGGAATGCATTTCCTAACTGCTCTTTCCAAAAGCGTTAGTTAGCGTTCAGTCTTGACATGGATCCTGTCCTACCATGTCTGTAAAATATGTGTGGCATAGATCCTCCCTACACACACAATTATTTTTAACTTAGAATAATATTTTTACTATGATCATGATTTTTATTGTTGCTACCGAATCAGGATTTCATTATATAGTCCTGTCTGGTCATCACAGAACTCACTATGAAGACCAGGTCCAGCTTAAATGCATGCTCTCCCTCAAATGTATGCTCCACCTCAACGTATGTGCTGCTTCTGCCTGTCAGGTGCTAGGATTGCAAGGGCAGAGCTACATCACTGACTAGATTATTATTAATGAATAATTGATGTTAATTAAACATTAGTTATTTTTAATGTTAGATCGCCTTGTGTAAGCTTCACCTTATACGAGGTAAAGACAAACTCACACAATTGATGCATGTAATTATAAAATTATAGTAACTAATATGATAATTATGAAGTCCTTTTATTAAGTACTCTCACTTGACTTTTATATTCTTTTATGCAGAAGGGTTTTCTCTTTAGTAGAGGGGAAAACTGAAGTCCAAAGAAGTAAATGACTTCATGACTCTTGGCCTCATAGGTAACACTGGGATAAGACTTTTAGAATAGAAGTAAACTTAGATTTAAACTTGGGTTTATATATTAGAACAGGCATAATATATTATATATATTTAATATATATTATACATGTATACACACACACACACACACACACACACACACACATACACACACAGGTACTGTTTCCTTGACGATAGTCCTTATATTGCCTTTCCTGTCCCTACATAGAAATACAGCTGACTGTGGTGGCTCACACCTGTAATGCTAGCACTTAAGATACTGAGGCAGGAGGATCATTCTAAGTTTGAAGCCAGCCTGGATTACATGGTGAGATCGGGCCTGCCTGAGTGATCAATGTATGAAACCCATGATTTTGTACAAGGAACACAAAAGGGTTTACTTTTCAGAGGCCTCACACAGAGATCCTTTCCTCTGGAAGTCTGGATGTTCACCTACGATGTGCTGGCTACCTGCTGTCTCTGGGAAACACCCATCTCGAGACTTTCTAATAAAGCATAATGAAGAAGTGATCTTTCCCTTGCGTCAAGTGAGTGGGAAATTGGCCATCATTAAGATTTCCAGACTTGCCCAACCAGCTTGCTGTGGGGTGCCCAGATCCATTCACACACGTCCCTGACAGTAGCATAGAGAGGGCTGACCAGCAGAACCACTTTACATTGCAGGAGGATGCGTCACTCAATGAGAGGCGCTGGGAGGAGGGATCTATGAGGTGAGGCCTGGACACATTCCAACTATCAGTTACACGGTCCCAGAAGGTTCTAGACGGAATTTTTATGAAACTAGGTCCTCACAGGCCTGTCTCACGTAGGTCTCACTATACTGGCAGATGATGAGATTTCCCTGCCTTTGCTTCAATGTGGAAACAGGGGTGGGGCGGCTGATTTGCCTAAGGAGTGGAAGCCCAGGGTCCAGTCAGGTCTTTCAGAATGCTAATCTTTCATTTTTATCAGTGTGTTGCACTGAACATACAGCTTGGCAGGATGACGTCTGCAGCATACCTTCAGGTTTGTATTTGAAATATTCCTTCAACAGTGAGTTAGGGGAAAGGCTGATGGCGGGAAGCCAAGTAGGAGGAGGGGAAGGGAACACCCAGTCGCAACCCAGGGCAACTGAAGTTGCCAGTATTTGCTCCCTCCTTGGGAGGTGTGGGCGTGGGTGGTGCTGCTCTGTGTTCTTGAGTTTCCTTGTGGAAGACGTCTTCCTCCCCACCTTAGCCAGTCACCGGATTCCCTCACAGTACAGCAGTTCAGACTCTGAGAGTTGCCTCATAGGTAACTGTGCTGGGTGCTTCCTTTCGTGACCTTGGGTAACTACAAAGGGCTAGTAGGCCAGGCTCCTGGCCTCGTCTTTCCCGGCTGCTTTGCCCAGGCCAATGAAGTCTGGCTGGAAGTATTAGTTCCTCTGGTTAAAAGACACCATCTGCCAGAGCCTCCTTCTGCAGTGGATGTTAACACCCTTGTCCCTGCTGGGAAGCATCAGGTTAGAGATTCACAGGCTTTTTTTCTCAGTTAATTGCTACCTGTGGCTTTCTCTCAGACCACAGCACCTGCTTTCCTACGGAATGCCAGCCAGCCAGGAAAACCAGATGGTATTTACAGCTACACATCTGTGGACATACCTCCCAACAGAATCTATTTTAAATTATATTTATACATTTTTTTACAATGATTCAGATATTTTCCCATCAAGGAGTTGGTAATCTATAAACACCTGTCATGGTACAGGTCTCTATTATGACCAAATGGCTTTAACGTTTAGGAGATAAGATAAGCTAATAGCTTGTGCACACATAAATGTTGTGAGAGGGCAGGTAATAGAAGAGAGGAACAGAACTGGGTAACAATGAGAAGAAGCAATGGCAGAGAACTGTCACTTTTCAAAGGCCTGTTCCTCCTGGAATGTGTTAGTCAGAGCCCTGATTACTATCAGAAGAAAGGTATAAAGGTGGATGGCCTCTTGAACTGAGACTAACCAGCCCAGAGGCCCCAGAGGAGCTGCCCTCATCAGTAGAACAAGGAAGGGATAGTTCCTGGGATTCTCAAGATTTTTCTAAGCTCTGAGTTTGCGTAGGTACTCACAAGACTTGACAAATGTCCCACTGCTACTTGGAGGAGGAGCTTGAACAGTTTCTGTAGAATGTTCTAGGCCTTGATCATCCTAACCCTAAAGTATATACATATTGTTCCAGTGGCTGGATGGCTTGGCCCTGATTGTATCAAAACAGAATTGGTTGGCTCTACGGAGGAGTGAGACAATACAAGGGAAGCTGTAGCTCAGTGAGTCTTCCTCCTCTGAGGAAGCAGGGCAACTGTGAACATCTGGTAGGATCTGAAAGATACTGTTTTCCATAATGATATCAATTCCCCTTTATTTTATTCTGGGATAAGTCTATCTTTCTCTCTCTTTTTTTAACCTTCATTTTTACCTTATGTGTATGGTGTTTTGCCTGCATGTATGTCTGTACCAAGTGCATGCAGTGCTTGCTGAGGCCAGAAGAGGGTGTTGGATCTCCTGAGACTGGAGTTACAGATAATTGTAAGCTGCCGTGTGGGTGCTGGCAATAGAACTGGAGTCCTCTGGAAGAGTTATCAGTGCACTTAATTACTGAGCCAACTCTCCAGCACACAAAATAAATCTTTTAACAGGTAAATGGTCTTTAAACGTTCTGGGAAAGGTAAAGAGTAATTAATTAAAATAACAAAAACGAAGAGATAATGCTTCTTCCAAGAGCCAATGGCCATCTAATAAAGACTTCAACTCTCTTTTGAGTTGTTGGTCAGCTTGTCCAAGAGATTCCCAAAATATTACAGACTTTGATTGTCTCACAGAGGTGGAGGTATGTACCTATTGCTAAAGATACCAAGCACTTCAGACTCAAGGTGCAGAGGCCCCTGGGCTAGAACTGATCTGAAAGTCTCTTCCTTGAGTATTAGATTTCGGGCTACCAGAAGGCTCCATGTAAACTTCCAAAGGAGATAAGTAACCAAAAGCCCTATCCAGGTATATTGCATATAAACCGCAGCAATGATCAGCAGGGTATAGGAACTCGAAGGGTGCAATAGTGGCACATTCATCTTCGTGGAAACCAAGAGTTCTCTAATTAGACTTGAGACCTGCACAACAAGGGGGAAATTACACCTGGTGCTGGGAACCTAACAAACTACTCAGTGCTGGTGAAGCCATGGCTCTTGAAAGAGAATCTATAACCTCCACTTTGTTGAACCAACATAATCCCTAACAACATTCTAAGCATTTATTCTTAGACCACAGATAGGTGTGGTCCTCACCCCTCATCAAGGAAATTTCTCTTTGCACCAGATGTAAACCACAGCCAACTAAAATGAAGAGTTGTGGAGCCCAGTCCCAATGGACAGATACATCTACAAAACAACACCTGCACCTAAGGCTCAGGGAACATTGTGGAAGAGGAGGTGGAAGGCTGGTAACACCAGAGGATCAGGGACTTTGCTGTGAGAGATCTCCTAGGAATGTCAGAAGCTATCCCTGTAAAGTTTCACCAACACGACTGCCTATGCATGAGCTGCACCAGAGCAACAGACATGCTAAAGTGGATGGAGAAGGCCTGGGAGGCCTCAGACCTACCCAAAGAACTACAGTCACCTAAGGAGTGCTGAGAGCAGAAGACATACTCTTCCCTAGGGAAGAGCACACCAACTGATTATCCAATTTATTTTTATTTTATATTTTCTTTGAAAGAATCATATATTTTATTTTTAATTTTTTTCTTATTATTTTTATTGTACTATACATTTTTCTCCACTCCCCTCTGGTGTAGGAGGTCTTTCTGCCTGTGTGTTGCTTTTATTAGTTAATGAATAAAGAAACCGCCTTGGCCTGTTGATAGGGCAGAACTTAGGTAGGCAGGGAAGATGGAACTGAATGCTGGGAGGAAGAAGGTGGAGTCAGAGAGAGACACCATGGAGCCGCCAGAGTCAGACATGCCGAGTCTTTGCCAGTAAGTCACTGCCGCGTGGCGATATACAGATTACTAGAAATGGCTTAAATTAATATAAGAATTATCCAATAAGAAGTTAGAGCTAATGGGCCAAGCATTATTGATTTATTTATATGTATATGATTTATTTATGTATATGTAATCATAATTAATGATTTAATTAATGTAGTTTCTGTGTGATTATTTTGTGTATGTGTTAGCCGGGTAGCCAGGAAGAACAAGTGGCTGACTCCCCTGCAAAAATCCCCCTTCCTCCCCTCTCCCGTGACCAATTTCATTTATCATCATCATTTATGCACCGGTAATGCTGAAGCACATGCATGGGCAGCCCATTTATGGTGGTTCTCCAGTTGTTCCTATCCTGGACAATCCTAGGTGCTTGTGTTATTGTCATACCCAAGGTTCCACAGTCTTCCTTTATGCTGTCTGTCCAGCATTTTTTGGGCCTTCCTCTTTACCTTATCCAGTGCGCTCCTCCAGGCAGTGCTATCTTCAGGTATCTGCCATCATTCATTCTCATAACATGGCCGAAGTATCTCAAGCGACATTGCCGTATCCTCTGTAGTTTACTTCCTTCTGTAGATGGAGATGTTTCTTAACGTCATTGTTGTGCAGCCTCTCTCTTCTGTAATGCCTAGAATCCTCCTGAGACATGCCATCTCAAACACATTCAGCCACTGCTCTGAGGAGCATTTCATTGTCCAGGTCTCAGAGTTGTAAAGAAGAAAGCTCAAGACAAGTGTCTCATATACTTGTAATTTTGTTGTTGTCGTTATGTCTCTTGCTGACCAAACCTTTCCTAGTGCCTGGGATGCAGCCCTTGCTATCCCTATCTGCCTCTTGATGTCTGAAATAATTCCCTCCTTTGAACTTGAGGGTTTCCTCCCAGATAGACAAAGCTGATTGTTTGCTCTGATTCTTTATTACAATGTTAAAATCCTTGTGTGCCCTTCCCATGTGTTGTATCTCAGTCTTCTCGATGTTTACTTTCATACCAAGGTTTTCATTTGCTTCCACTGCTCTATTTACCGTGGCCTGCAGCTCATTTGGACTTTCAGCAAATAGTGCTGTATCGTCGGTGAAATGCAAGTTATTGATTTGCACGCCACCTATCTGCATGCCTATCTCCTCATCCTCCAGGGCTGTTGCTATTGTTAATTCCAGGAATATATTAAAAAGTAATGGTGAGAGGACACATCCCTGCAACACTCCTATGTTTGTCTTAAACTGATTACTTAGTAAAAGGCAAGCAGGCGGTGTTCCCAGTACCCGGCTAGCTTAACCTCCAAAATAATTACACAGAAACTATATTCATTTAAATACTGCCTGGTCCATTATCTCCAGCCCCTTACTGGCTAATTCTCACATATTAATTTAACCCATCTCCATTAATGTGTATCGCCACTTGACTGTGGCTTACCGTCATGAATCTAACCAGCATCCATCTTGGGGAGGAAAACCATGGCATCTGCCTGTCTGTCCTTCTTCCCAGAATTCTGTTCTGTCTACTCTGCCCACCTAAGGGCTGCCCTATCAAAAGGCCAAGGCAGTCTCTTTATTCAACCAATGAAAGCAACAGAAATACAGAAGGACCTCCTACACCATGGCTGGATAAAATTCCATTGCATGTCATACCCCATTTTCATCATCCATTCACTAGCTGATAGATGTCTAGGTTGATTCCATTCCCCAGCTATCGTGAATAGAATAGCTGTGAACATGTTTATAAGCTGTTTCTGGTAGTATGTAGAGTTTTAGGGAACATTCCCAGAGATGGTCTAGTTGAGTCATATGGCAGTTCAAATTTTAGCTTTTCGAGGACCTTCCACAGTGATTTGCATAGTGGCTACTTCAATTTATACGCCCACCAGCAGTTAATAAAGCTGCTCCCTTTCCCATATCCTTGCCATCATTTATTATCTTGAGGAAAGCTGTTCTAAGTAGAGTGGGACAGATTCTGGTAGCTTTAACTATCATTTTCCAAATGGCTAACAATATTGAACATTTTTAAAAAATATTCATTACTCATTTGTATATTGTTTTTATCCTGAGAATTCTGTTTAATTCCACAACCCAGGTTTTCACTGGGTTGTTTGTTTTCTTGAATTTGAATTTCTTGAGTTCTTTGTGTATCCTAAATACTGATCTTCTGTTGAATGCGTAGTCAGCAAAGGTTTTTATGTCATTATATAGACTGCCTTTTTGCTTGATGGGAGTTTCTTTTGATGAAAGTTTCTTTTGCTATTCTTTTTAATTCCATGAGGTCCCATTTGTTGATTATTGGTCTTATTTCCTGAGTGATCAGAGTTTTGTTTTTTTAAGACAGGGTTTCTCTGTGTATCTTTGGCTGTCCTGGAACTTACTTTGTAGACCAGGCTGGCCTTGAACTCACAGGGATCCTCTTGCCTCTGCCTCCCAAGTGCTGGGAGTGTGCTACCACGCTCAGCTTGCCCTTCCATTCTTTATACCCCAATATGTTAGGAATACATTGAATAGAAATGGTCCAAATTTGATACTTATCCCATTGTTCAGAGAATACCTATAGCCCAATGCAGGTAGTGGGATCGAAGGGTTCTGAGGTTGCTCTAGGGTTTGGAGAGGGGTGTGTGTGTGTGTGTGTGTGTGTGTTACATGTAGGTGAAGGAACTGGGCTGCTAAGTGCCTTATAATAAGAGGGTGTGGGCATAAGTCAAAACCAAAAGGGGGTCCCAGGGTACTAAACTATTTTCCATGCCTGCCCTTCCTTGGTAGTGGCACAGTATTGTGACTATATAAAAAACACAGGCAATTGTACACTTCACAGGGGTTAAAATAATGCACCTTTTGCTATGTCAATCTCACCTAAAGTAATACTGCAATCCACACTTCCCTGGAGCGTCCTACTGCAGCCAGGGTGGAGGACCTCTGACTAGGGCTGCCTGGGACCTGCGTTCAAACACTCGCTATCAGGAAGATGCTGGAATCTACCAGAAGTTCTCAACAGTGAGCACTGGAGTTGTTGACCTGTGGAACTTTAGAAAATGTTAATGTCTGGATGCTCTGAGGAAACATTAAGTTTATTTTAAAAATGTTAGTATCTGGATGCCCCAGAGGAAATGTCTAGGTTAGTTGTTTTGGGGTAAAAAGATTAAACAAGCCACAGGGTCTAAAAAGCAGCCACGATAGAGACGGTGCTGACTGCTGCAAAGGTCGTTCAGATGCGGTGTCCTGAACTCACTCTCAGAGGGTCTGTAGAGGGTCTGTGATGAGCCCTGGCTGGGCCTCTTCATCATTCCCAAGCTCTGGGCTGATACGGACACAGGTGCTCTGGGCTACTGTTTAAAACGCTGCTTTAGGGACGGCCTATGATGTAAAGTGCTATCTCAAGTCACGGGAGATCTTGTTAAAAACGCAACTTCTAGCTCTGCATCTCTGACCAGCTCACAAATGATAACTGGTCCACAGAGTCCAGTTTCAATGACAAAACTATACAGCTGCTGTTCTCAGAGTTGAACCTTGGGCATCAGCAATGCTTCGGAGCCACTTAGAAAGCAAAGAATGAGCTCCTACCTCAGGCTTCCTGGATCAGAAAGCTGGGGCAGAGCCAGCAATGTTTTTAAGAAAATTATTACTATTATATATATATATGTGTGTGTGTGTGTATACATTATATAATATTATATATTCATGGTGTATGATATGATGTTTTAATATAAGTTCATTACAACCAAGTATTATATTATATGTGTTTTTATGTATGTATGGGATGAGAACATTTTGGATCCATTCTAGAAATTTTCACATATACAATACTCTATTAGTGGAGATTTTTACGTCTAACTCCAGGGCAGCAAGATGTAAATTTTGGCAGTGTCAGGGAGGAGGAAGATGGAGGAAGAAAAGGCCATGTGGTTTAAATTAGACTGGCACATGTTTAAGTTAAGGTCAGCCACAGGGTGGACAAGCAGCCCCATGGCAGGGAGGGGAGCTTTGGAGAAAGAGTGAGGAAGACCAAAGTATTAGGAAAACCATGGTTGGGTTCTGGCCAGTATCCCAGGGGAAGAAACAGAAGGAAAAAGAAAAGAAAAAAAAAGTTAACCTTTCTAGTCCTAACTCAAAAAGGTGGGCAGATCCACCAGAATCCATTTGGGTTTTCTAAGTAACTGCACTAGGCAGCAGGAATTCTGGGAAGGCAAAGTAGATTAGCTCATTAAAGGGGTAACTATTCCTCCTATCTCTTAGTGAGTCCACCTTCCTGAGAGATGGTGCCCTGGCCAGGTGACTGAGCACCTCAACTGGATTAACTCATGTTTTGGGTAGTTTGGACTGCTAGGTTCCCACTCAGACCAGAGAATAGCTTTCCCTAAAGGGCTTTCCCCAGGGTCCTGACCAGGGCTAGAGCATTAGCTAGTCAGCGTGCTATACAAGAGAGCTCCAGGGTCCTGACCAAGGCTGTAATGTTCGCTAGTTGGCATGCTAGTTGGCAAGAGAGCTCCAGAATAGTCCTCTCAAGTGAAACTGCATCTTTTGGCCAACACCAATATTTTCCCATTTTCCAGATGCCATGTTCCCCAATACCCCACCAATCTATCCTGGCAAGCTCTCCAGGAAGCATTTGATGTACTCTGGAGTTTGAGGAGCACTGCAGTTGGGTATCAACTGCTCCCCAAGCATGGAACAGCACCCCACCAGAGTAGCTGAGTGCTGTGCTCTCACTAATGTTGGGTGGAGGAAGTCCCTGAGAGGAGAGAATTTGGAGTGGGAAGGGGCAGAGGAAAGAGCCACCTCTGACCCGGATTGCTGGGCACAATAGGCGAGGCACAACTGAGGGCATGAATGGAGGGCACGCTTTTATCTTCTTTGCGACCTCCACAGCCAGAGCATCTGCTTTTCCCAGGAGGGATGGCTGCTCCTCCACCCGCTCATATTGAAGTAGAAGTACTTTCCAGTGCATTTCTTTCGGATCATTTACATTAAAACAAAAAAACAAAAAACAAAACCCAGCATTCTGGGGAGAGCGTTATTTCTAAAGTGGAATTTTAAGCGTGGGGGTTCCCAGGTAGGAAGCTAGCTGGTCATCAGAGTGCGCTTCTGAGGCTCAGAGAAGCCCCCAGCTCTGCCCCCAGCTGTCTTCTGTGACGCCTGGCAGCTCCATCCTTGGGCATGACCAGGCTGCAGAGCTGGGAAGCGGAAGTGGAGGGATTTTCCATCTGCCTTCTGCAATCCCTCCTGGCCCCATCCTCTGTGTGAGAGAGGCAGCAATTAACATAACAGGAGCAGACTTTCTTTGTCTCCAACCCAGACTGTCGGATTTGGGCCTCCCCAACCCAGAGACATGCTAATTATGTCGAAGGGATCCTGGGTGCCTGTTGGCAGGGATCCTTACTCAAAGGATGCAGTTGCCTCCGATGATAAATCTGGTGTAGGTGGAGCCATGCATGACCCTTCTCATCTGGGAAGCTTGCTACTCCAGCAACCAGCATTCTCACTAATAGGCCTCAAATAGATTCCTCCTCCAATTTCCATAGCTCCTTATAGCAAGGTCAGCATGCTTGGTCTTGCTATTCGGTAATTTTTTTCATCTCACTTGGGATTAGTCCTCTTCTATCTGGACCAATGGTCCTGCAGAATTTTTGTGGTCTACTTAATCAATCAACAGCTCTTCTCCAGACACGAAGATTAAGAAGGATCAACTAGGATGAAGGGTATGGAAATTTTGGGGTGCAGGAGTTCACAGCCCAGGGAAAAGATCGATCTATCTGTCTGTCTGTCTATCATCTATCTATCTATCTATCTATCTATCTATCTATCTATCTATCTATCTATCTATCTGTCATCTATCTATCTACTAGCTATCATCCATCTATCTGTCTGTCTGTCTGTCTGTCTTTCTATCCACCTACCGAGGGGATAGGGCAATGTGATGTGCGCTCCTTGGGAGATCCTCAGAACAGTATGAGGTATGCCTGGGAAGGAGTGAGGAAGGAAGGGAGGAGCTTGAGCTGGGAAGGCTTCCTGGAGATTGTGACGTCTGAGAAAGGTTGAGTATGAGAGGTGGCATATCCCACAGATGTTATAGGCAGAGTTGGAAAGGTTTGAACAGAGTAACACAAATGGGAAAAAGTTGGGGGCTTCCCTGGGATTGTGCGTGGCCTGGATGGTGGTCAGAAAAACCAAGTAGAGAGCAGCTGGGTTTGAAAAGGTTTTATCTTCCAAACTAAGAAGTTTGGGGGTTGACTTGAGGGTCCTGGACAACAAGCAAAGGGTGTGTGTGTGTGTGTGTGTGTGTGTGTGTGTGTGTGTCCCGGAACTGGAGTTACGGGTGTTCTCAACCACTCCAAATGGGCTCCAGGACTAAACTCAGAATGAGCAACAGGTGCTCTTTACCACCGAGCCACCTCCCTAGCCCCTCCTTTACAGGCCAGGGTGGCAAAGTCAGAGCTGGTTTGCAAATGGGCTACAGCGTGGAAAATGAACTGGAAGGGTAAACTTGGGGAGACTAGCAGAGTGCCTGGAGCTCTGGAAGGAGACCAGACAGAGAAGGGAAGTCAGGAGGCAGAGGAGAATAGGAGTCTGGGTTCCTGGTGCTGTGGGGACTAAGGTGATGAGAAAGGGGACAGCATCAGTCTGTGGGTGAAATCTCTCTTTTTTAAAATTGATTTTTATTGAGCTCTACATTTTTCTCTGCTCCTCTCTCTGCCACTCCTCTCCCCTTCAACCCTCCCCCAGAGTCCCCATGCTCCCAACATACTCAGGAGATCTTGCTTTTTTCTACTTCCTATGTAGATTATATCTATGTAAGTCTCTCTTAGTGTCCACATTATTGTCTAAGTTCTCTGGGATTGTGAATTGTAGGCTGGTTTTCTTTGCTTTATGTTTAAAAACCACCTATGAGTGAGTACATGTGATAATTGTCTTTCTGGGGTTACCTCACTCAATATGTTTTTTTTCTAGATCCATCCATTTGCCTGCAAAATTCAAGATGTCATTATTTTTTTCTGCTGTGTAGTACTCCACTGTGTAAATGTACCACATTTTCCTTATCCATTCTTCGATCGAGGTGCATTTAGGTTGTTTCCAGGTTCTGGCTATGATAAACAAAGCTGCTATGAACATAGTTGAGCACATGTCCTTGTGGCACTATTGAGCATCTTTTGGGTATATACCCAAAAGTGGTATTACTGGGTCTTGAGGAAGGTTGTTTCCTAATTTTCTGAGAAATCGCCACACTGACATCCAAAGGGGTTGTACCAGCTTGCATTCCCACCAGCAATGCAGAAGTGTTCCCTTTTCCCCACAACCACTCCAGCATAAGTTGTCATGAGTGTTTTTGATCTTGGCCATTCTTACAGGTGTAAGATGGAATCTCAGAGTTGCTTTGATTTGCATTTCTCTGATGACTAAGGATGTTGAACGTTGTGTGCTAAGTGTGAGGTGTCTCTGAGAAGAACAGCATGTGGAACCAATGCGTGTGCTCATGTGCACGTGAGCACACATGCATGTACACGTGTGCGTGCGTGCATTGTGTTGTGTGTGTGCACGTGTAGAGGAACTGAAGGGTGTGAGAGTTGCTACAACAGATACCTTAGACGATTTGAATCCTCGCCTTGCCTTTTAATAGTTGTGCAAACCGGAGGAAGACAAAGTCTACAAGCTTCTTTCTAAGAAATTCCATCCTAACAGATTTCTGAGGAATAAACAAGACAAGCTCCGGCAAGTGCTCAGCACAAGGCCTGGGGAAGCTTGGATCGCTCCTCCAAGGTCAGCACCTCAGGGATAAGCTCCCATGTGAGTGTAAAGCAGTTAGGTCATTTGTTCCTGGAACTGGTGTGGTTGTCACATCTGTGCTTAGCTTTGTCCCAAATAGGTTATGAAGAGTCTTAAAAGGAAAGCAGAAGTTACTAGCATTGATTTCGCAAATGGGTGCTGACCACTCCCAGATAATATCCCCATTCTCGCTGATGCATGGAACGTTCCAGTGTTTGCTTCCAAATGTGACTTGTGGTGTGAGAAGGCACACCAGCAAGGCTGCAGTAGTCTCAGCCCAGCCACCTGGAGAGTCTGGATTCTTCAGCTCCAGGAGATACTGACCCTGTTCAGGTCCTCCAGGGCCAGAGCAGACCCTGCACAGCATCCTCCTTGTCCTGCATTGGGAGTACCGAAGGACCGAAGGACTGTCTGCTGCTCTAGGAACCGTGAGGCGCTAGACCGCTAAGGGTCAGTTTTGAGCCTGGGCTGGTCGAGCAGAGACTCTCCGAGATCTTTATTATTTCTTTAGGAAAGTAAGAAAGGAAGATGCATCCCAGGGCATCTCAGCATCGTACCAAGGGCCTGGGTTTCTCTGGCATCCGCATCTCTCTCTGTGTCTGATGTGGTTCTTGGCAAACCTGAGTTGCGCTGAAACAGTTGGACTGTAATCTGTAAACATAAAGTATTTTCTGTAACCCACCATTTTACATGTGATAGCGAATAATATGTTAAAAATCTGAACATTCTTGTACTGAATGAATAAATAAATAAATAAATGATCCATGAGAAAATGTCTTCAGCTTGTGAAACTGTCAGTGAAATTGCCCAAGAAAGATGGCGTTCCTGGAATAGCTGAGCTCATTCTAAGAAAGTGATAGTTATAAATTTTACTGCCTCTATTGTTCTTGCAAGACAACGGGTCCTGGGAACTAATGCTAGTCTTGCTTCTGTAAAAGCCACTTGTTTGCTGGAGATTAACTGAGTTATCTTCAGGATGTCTGTTGTGAAAGTTAGGTACTGTCCGATGTGCGCTCATTTGGACCCCCCCCAAAAAAGCTGTAACTTTGTAGCTTTGGGGTTTTTACTTTAACTCTGCACTAACAATATATTTATGTCAAACTCTGAGCATCTCTAATATCTGACATGGTCCTGGCCAGTATTTAACAAAGCCTCTTATTTGTTAAAATGTTTTCATGGCCATGGTGAATCTCTGAGCAACCCTAGACCCACAACACACGTTGACCCTAAATGGAGAAGTTTACCTTGGCTGGTTGAATGATGGGGCTCCATGCCCCGGGATCTTGTACTTCTACAGTTAAGTCCTGTATCCAGATTGTGCCCCCCTGTTACCTGGAGATCCAGGTAGCCTAGGGTAGCACAGGGTGTCACCTGGAGCTGACCAGGCAAGGAGAGTAGTAAGCGCTATGACTTGATTACTCTTGCTGCATCAACTCAAGGACCCCATCTCTGATCACTGTTACTAAATAGGACTGGAGAGGATGCTGCAATTCTAGCATCTTCAGTCTGTATGTTTTCATGCAAAGACTCCTTTCCCAAAGGGGGAGGCAAGCATATGCGTGGGAAAAAGCTGTGGATGTGGAGTACTAGAAGTATTAAGAATTTGTTTTCTCTTCTATAATAGGGTCACTAGATAGCTTGCTTTTAGGATCAAATGCAATAAAAATGTCATGGTGTAAGAGACCAGAACTTTGATTACCAACCAACTGGATTCTGATTTCAGGATTTCTGATGTAGCAGATAACATGGGCCTGGAAGGGTCTCTCATATCTATTTTGGGGTCCTCGAGTGGACGTTACAGACTGTTGCTGCCCATGTATCTTAACCACTCTGTCCCACGACAGAGCCAGTTTGCACTCCAAAGCTTTTGGAAGCCTTGTCGCATTTCTGCTCAGAGAGCAAGTCAAGTGTTCCCAGGATGTGCTCTGGGGCCCTGTGGACAGCCATGGCTGGAGGAGGGTCAGAGCTCCTTTATCTCTGCCAGAGTGCATTGTTTCCCCAGTGATGACATGGCCGGAAAGTGGCGCATCTCTGGGTAGCACTCCCTGATGTTGAATTAATGAAGGGGGAAGGCAGGGCAACCCTGCGCAGGACAGTGAAAGGCTGGTTGGAATTCTCTGTGGTAAGGAGCCCCTTAGCGGGAGAGAACTGAGGGCTGCGATTAGGAGAATCTAGAAATTTTCTTCTTAGAGGTGGTACCAATCCCTTTTGAAATAAAACAGCTACTAATTTCAGAACAACCTGTCCCCGGCAGCAAAATCTCTGCATACTTGGAAGGGAAGAAGGAAGGAAGGAGGGAGGCACCTTGGGTGGGTTATAAACCGTAGCCACCACTTTATTAAAACACTTGCAGTCAAAGGAGGGGTGCTGGCTTTCTGGGAGACATCTCTGAGGGATGACTGAGTCAAAATATTGGAGTAAAGACAGCAGAATTTCATAAAATAAAACCAGTTTCACAAAGAGAACAATTTTGAAGATGGACAAAAAAGTTCACAGCAAGGTGTTGAGACACATGCTGGTAGGGCCAGCATGGGAGGCTGAGGCAGAAGCATCCTGAATTTGGGGCTAGCCTGGGCTCAGATTATCACACTTTCCCCAGACACGCCAAGGAAAAATAAAATTCAGAGTTCTCACTCTTAAGGAAGCTTTGCGAAAGGACACTGAATGGAGCCACATTGGTGTGATGGGGTTTAGGGGTTTCTGGGGGGAGTCCTACAAGTCCTTGATGGACACTAAAGGCCCCAGGGTCTTCTGAAGCCTTGCGTGATATGAGTCTTGCACAGCAGGCCCTACCAGCTGCTAGCCCGAGGGCATCATGTCCTCAGTCTTGACCTGGGTGCTGACAAGAAATTTTCTTCTTAGAGGTGATACCAATCCCTTTTGAAATAAAACAGCTACTAATTTCAGAACAACCTGTCCCCGGCAGCAAAATCTCTGCATACTTGGAAGGGAAGAAGGAAGGAAGGAGGGAGGGAGGGATGGAGGGAAGAAAGGGGAAGGAAGGAGGGACTCTGAGAGATGGAAGGAGAGAGGGAAGGAGGGAGGGAGGGAAGGAGGGAGGAAGGGAG